>CATIWM010196163.1:0-31120 GCA_949671775.1 Mallotus repandus
ATTATTTTTGCAGAAAGCATTTCAATGGGATGAAGCAAAGACGCCATCAATGAAGAAAGCTTTTTATAAGGTGGCAGTAAAAAGATATAGTGATATGTTGTGCAAGATGCGAATTGAAGGAAAAAAGGATAAAGATATACCTGAAGATGTATGGGATAGTTGGCAGCAATATTGGAATACCCTTGAATATAAAAAAAATGTGAAAAAGTTGCTAAAAATCGTCACACTGAGAAAGGTGGACCGGACACCGGTCTTTCTACACATACAAGCGGTTCGAGATCAACAATTGAACACTGCATAACTTTGGTAATAATTTGTAATTTTACTTTTATCAACATGTCTTATGTTTTTTCCTAAATGAATGAATTCACTGATGGTAAATTATTGTAGGAAAAGGAGTTACGACGTCCTCCTACCCCATTTGAAGTATTTAAGATGATGCACACCAAAAAGGATGGATTTTTGTTTTTAAAAGATCCAAGGATGTCAATGTAAGATATAAAAACATTAACTAATTGAATTTCTCTTTCTGAATGGAAATTATTAAAACACATTTGCACATGTATTTTTATAAGTAAAAATTAATTAATGAAATATGTACGATACTGTGGAGAGCACGGTTGCTTCTGCTTCGCAGATGACAAAAGGGTCTACGGAGGCTATGGAGGTAGACATCGACGACATATATCTGCAGGTTACTGGAAGTGAAAAAAAGAGGCGAGTATATGACCTCGGCTCTCAGGCATCCACATTTTACCCTGATCCGTTCAGCAATTCCTCAACCACTTCGCGATATGATTTTACATCAGACTCACGTTTCAAACAACATATGGATGAAGTGGTGGAGCATAAGGTGGAATTACGAATTCAAGAATTGCAACAAAAGATGAATGAAGATATGAGAAAATATAAAGAGCAAGTCGAACGTGATCAACGTGAAATGTTGGAGCACATGGACAAGTTTATGCTCATGTTTTCACAGTCTCAACCTAACTCTCAGCGTTCACCTTTTTCACAAGCAGATGATGATGCTACAGGCCCTTAATTGTTTTGCATAATTTAATATGTTAAACATTTGGATAACTTATTATGTGTGGGTTTTTCAAAAATTATAGCTACTGCTATTAAGTTGTGTAGTATTTATATTTGTGTAACAATGTATTGAATTTATGTTTGTAGTAATGTATTGAATTTATGTTTGTAGTAATGTAATAAATATGCGTTTAGGTACATAATTTAATTTCAATTATTAAAATATGCATTTAATTTTTTTTAATTTATTAAAATAGTGACGGATTTACGAAATCCGTCGCTACAATTTAGCAACAGATATAAATCCGTCGCTAAGAGATTTAGCGATGAATTTTTCAGTTTTAGCAATGGATTTTTCCGTCGCTAAAACTGATGTTTCTTGTAGTGATATATGTACCTAATAACTTATTGCTTAAAGATGATTATTGCTGCTTATTGTCTTTTTATGCCTTATCCCTTTTCTTTATGATAATTAGCAGTTCTATATATCGTATATTATTGACTTCATTAAAAAAAATTTATGGATCACCAAAGTTAAAAAAATTCATCAGCAAACGTACCTTTTACGAAAGAATATGGAGCAAGCCCATTAGTAGTTCAGTACTAAGGAAATGGCTGATTGGAAAAAAAAAAAAAAGAACAAAAACAAAGAGAAGATAAGAGAACAGAAAGCAGAGAGCGAAGAGAAGATGAAGAAACAGTGTGAGCTAATTAAAATAATTGTAAACTTACATAATGGCTTTCAAGCGTTTATATAATATACATAAGAAGAATTGTCAATATGCATGATACCATGACAGCTTTTTTTATGGATTAATTTGGCAAAAAGGCCACTCCATGTTGAAAAATTTGATGCAAAAGTAAGCAACTAACTCCTTTTTGTTTTTAGCAGACCAGTCTGGAAAAGCATTTTCGTTGTTAAAATGAATTTATTTGAATTAATTATTTGTAAGTTGTGGTCATTTGTTGATCGATATTAATAGTTTGATGATTTAAAATAACCTTGTGGGCTACCTTTTTTTTTTTTGAAAAGAAATTTCATTCAGAGCAAGCCAAAGCTTTATACACCAAAGAGGCACAGAGACCCCTAAAACCATAGATAGCATCCATGGTTGTCCATCGCCCATCTCTTATATAATATATTCCAGTAAGAGACAAAAGATAAGACAAACTACACACAAGAGCTAACCCACTAATTGTTCATAAGATGGGTACATAAGCAAACAACACAACATTATTTTTAATGCAAACAAAGACAGGTTGTTCAACACAACATTATTTTTAACCAAATACAAAGAAAAACTAGGCAACTTGATCCCATTTTTAAGGTATAGACGTAGACATGAATAAAATGATTGAACAGAAATATAAATGATAGTATATATAAAAAAAAAGGGTTGGCGTGCTATATATGTCATGGAAGAGAATTCTATTTTTGGCTGGCACATTAGACAAATTATAATTAGGTACCAATATTTGTTTCAAATAATAGAAAGACACTTATGAACTACAGTAGGCCACTACTGTTTTAGTTTAAATGCTATTTCATATTCAAATAGTAGCATCTGCAGTCGTGTTAAATTAAATATTATGAGACCTTTACTGTTAAATTAGTTGTGGTCCTATTCACATCAAACCAAATTAATTAGAGTTTAGTAAATTTTTTTTTGAAAAGGAGTTTAGTAAACTTTAGATACTAGTGATTTAGATAAAAAAATCATTCTCTTTTAAATTAATAAAAAATAATTATATAAATAAATAGTTATAAAATTTTATATTTCAAAATACTCTTAAAAGAAAAGGGACAAGTAAGACATGCTCTCCTATAAAGAGAGTAATACTGCCATCACTAGTTAATATTCACTAAATTTCCTGTGGAGTATGAAAATGTTGAAGTTGCTGCGACTGCTTGTAGGACATGTAAGAAAAATTAAGGATCTAGTATATGAATTTAGAACACAAAAAATAGAAATAATTAGAAACGTTTGCGTATCTGGTTGCGGAATTGGAATGGTATTCTTGTCTTGGCTCATGATGATAATCACCTATTTGCAGAATTGGAATGGTATTCACGTCTTGACTCATGATGATAATCACATAATTCACAAAAAAAATAAAACTTATTAGAAAGAGAAACAAGAAAAGCTAGCTCTTTCTCTCCAATCCTTTTCATGTAGGGTGGCTGTCAATGGGGCAAACCAAAATAATATATATCTAAGGATGGAGAGGGGACCTAGCCAATATAATAAAACCCTAAGGACCACCCCATTACTGGTCCAATTAGGATTAGACATACACTTACTATCCACCTATACCAGCCCATTAAAGGTACATATAAGCTCACAACACAAATGATCACATAAAATACAATTGGGCATCCCTGCACATTCACTTAAACTATATTTTATTCAGTTTGGTTTTAACAAAATAAAACATCTCACAATTAATGGCAGCCCATAAAATTTCTAACATTCTCCTATTTGGGCATCATAAATTGTGAGTTTTTTTTAATACAATTTAAAAATTTTATAAAACAATGCCAGACTTAAAAATAAACACAAATGGCCACAAAATTTTAAAAACATATATAACTTAAGGAAAATGCACCTTATAATAATCTTGTCCACATTAAAACATATATATCGAATCATGGTGATAATCATGCCCTTTATTGACATAAAGTCAATCCATGATTACAAATATAAATGGTTTAACCGACGTGGATTTTGGTATGGAAGTGTACCAAAGAAAATAGCACCCCAAATGTGATCAATTTGCTATTTTCAATGTCAGTCCTTACAATGATTTCTCATTAAAACGCGTACATATAAGAGCAAGAGAAATCCACAGGCTTTGATAAGCCAATTATTTCCGGAAACACAAATAGAAATGCTCACACAATTGTTTCCCAAACTCAAATGGAAACACTCGCACAATGATCAAGATCATGATCATAACCAAATATAATATACAAAATAATTTCACATGTAAATGAATATTTCCATAACACAAACACACAAATATAAACATAAGATAATTTATGGAAATATCTCAAAATATGAAATTGCTCAAAGTTAATGTTTGATTACATATATCAAACTGCCACTAACCAAGCACATCAAAAGACTCAGAAATACCCATATGGCCTACATGTTTTTGAAAGACTATAGGCCTAACAAGTTTAGTTAATGGGTCAACAACCATTAACTCAATACTAATGTACTCAATCTCAATCTCTCCATTTTTCACCAAATCTCTAACGGTGAGATACTTGAGCTCCAAATGCTTAAAAACCACTCAAACTCTTATTATTCTTTGAAAAGAATACAGCAGCATTGTTATCACAATAAATTCAAAGTGGCCTTGCAATGGAATCTACCACAAGAAGTCCTGATATAAAATTCTTCAACCACACAGCTTGTGTTGCAGCTCCATAACAAGCAACAAATTCAGCTTGCATAGTAGAACAAGCAATAAGTGTTTGTTTAACACTTTTCCATGAAACAACTCCACCAGTTAACATGAAAATATATCTTGAAGTGGACTTCAAATCATCTTTACAACTAGCAAAATCAGAATTTGAATATCCCACTATATCAAGATTATCAACCCGCTTATAAACTAGCATATAATCTTTTATTTTCTACAAGTATCTCATCACCTTTTTAGCAGCCACCCAATGGTCTAGCCCAAGATTAGGGAGAAAATGACCAAGAACACTAACAAAAAAAGCAAGATCTGGTCTTGTACACACTTGTGCATATATTAAGCTACCAACAGCACTAGTATAAGGGACTTTACTCATAGAATTTTTCTTAAGTTCAGTTTTAGGATACTGTTCCTTACTTAGTTTATCTCCTTTCATCATAGGAACATCACCCCTTTTACAATATTACATATTAAATCGAGCAAGCACACGATCAATATAAGCCTTTTGAGAAAGACCTAATAAATGACGAGATCTATCATGATGAATCTCAATTCCCAAAACAAAAGATGCCTCTCCCAGATCTTTCATATCAAAAGTTTTAAAGAGTAAAAGCTTAGTCTCATTCAATAAATTCAAATCACTTCACAGCTAGCTAACAAAATATCATCAACATAAAGAACAAGGAAAATGAATTTACTCCCACTGACCTTAAGATAAATACATTGGTCTACCTTATTCTCCATAAAACTAAGGGAAGTGACAACTTCATCAAATTTGAGATACCATTGACGAGAAGCTTGTTTAAGTCCATCAATATACTTTTTCAATCTGCATACCAAATTCTCTTTCCCCTTCTCCTCAAAACCTTCAGGTTGTACCATATAAACATCTTCACTCATATCACCATTTAAGAATGCTGTCTTGACATCCATCTGATAAAGCTCTAAATCAAAATGAGCTACCAATGCCATAATGATCTTAAAAGAATCCTTACTAGACACTGGTGAGAAGGTCGCATTATAATCAATACCCTCTCCTTGAGTAAACCCGTTCGCCACTAATCTTGCCTTGAACCTCTCAATTTTTCCTTTAGAATCCTTCTTAGTCTTGAATACCCACATGTATCCAATGGGCTTATGTCCAGATGGTAGTTCTGTCAATTCCCACACCCCATTAGAAGCTATAGAACTCATCTTATCTTTCATTACATCAATCCATAATTTTGAATTGCCACTTCTAACAGCCTCTTTATAAGTCTTTGGATCCATAATATGACCTATATCACAATTATTCTCACTGAGATATACGATATACTCATAAAAAATAGTAGATCTTCTTTCCCTAACAGATCTTCTTGTTTGCATTGTTTCTCTAGCCAAGTTGTGAACTTACGACACTTACTCTTTTTGTGACCATGCTTATGACAAAAGAAGCATTTAACCTTACTATTTTGGACAACATCATTCATGCCTTCTAAAACCTTGAGTTTTCTTAAGAGCATAATGATTAGGTTTAATCTTAAATCTATCTTTCTTAGGATCATGGTTAAGGTTAGGGCTAGGTTTAAGTTAAGAAACTAATAAGGCACTCTCCCTTTTTTCCCTTCTTAACTTCTTCTGAACATCACATTTAGCTATAAGGTCATTAACACTCTAAGTAGCATTTTGAACATTATAAGCAATCTTAATTTGGCTAAATCAGAAGGTAAAGAATTAAGGGCAAGAAGGATAATAAAATCATCAGGTAAATCAAGCTTAAGACCCTTCAATTTGTTTTGAATGTGAAACATTCTAAGGATATAATCTCTCACACTCCCAATATTGTTGTACTTCATATTGGTTAACTGACTCACAAGGGTCCCAGCCTCAGCCTTTTCAGATACAAAGTACCTTTGTTCCACAGTAACAAGAAAATCTTTTGCACTAACTTCATAAGGAAACCCACTTTTAAGGTTTTTAGGAATGACCCTTCTCATCGCGATGAGACTAAGACGATTTAATTTATCCCATTTAGCATATAACTGATTTTCTTCATTAGTACTCTGATCATTAGGCTTAGCTGGCTCATCTTCACGGAAAGCAAAATCCATATCCCTCATAGCTAGAGCATACAAAATTTCTTCTTTCAATTTCTTAAAATTTGTGCTAGTCAGCATCTCTACAGTAGCACTAGTATGGTTCATGCTAATGGAATCTGTTCAAGAAAACAATATGAACATGTATCAATATGCAGGCTAATTTTGGCTTGCAATATTAAAATATAAAAAATTCTGGCATCACTACGCATTCCCCTTTGGGAAGAATACGCACATGCAATAGAATTTTTAATATGGAACTCACAAATGAGAGTACAATAGTTTTAAAAAAACTATCCCCTTTGGGTAGACAGATTCTCTGGACTAATGCATCTCTTAACACAAAATGTTCCATCTCACACACGATTTCAAATTAATGTACCTAATAACCCCTTTTGGGTAGGTCAATCAATACAATAATAAGAAATTATCTCTTCACAAAAATTAAAATAATTTTATAAGTCTCAATAAATGTCCCACTTTGGTAGTAACACTTATTTTAACTCATAAAACCATTTTAATTAGAATTTTTTCAAAAAATCCACAATTATAATATATATCAAACACAAATATATACATTAAAAATACACAAATGAGATACTCAAACATAAATGTACCTCTTTTATTTAATACGTGTTCAACACACAAATCTTGAACAATATATACACGTTATTCACTAATATGCAAACTAACAGTGTTCCTTTATAAATGTATTTATTTATTTACTATGTTGTCTCTAATACACAAGTAAAATTGAATACACAAAATCAAATTATATAATGGAGGCAACCTAAATTTCATATAACTACTCATCCACAATTATTTAGAGCAAGCCGTCCTTGATCTAATACAATTAACTAAAATAAAATGATAATAATAAATCAAGGACCAAAGAAAATATAATTTAATATTATTAATCATAATTCTACGCAAAAAGAAACAGTAGATATAGCAACTATAGTTAATACTAATTTTGCATGAGACAAAACGTTTTTGCAATTCTATAATCAAAAGTTTGGTAAAAAAAAAAATTCTATAATCAAAAGGGGAATTAACTTTGGTCACATGCATATATATTTTGCATAGAACAGTAAAACAGCAAATGGTCCATTTATTTCGCATAAAACAAACTAACGCAACCATGCACTATATATATATGTATATATATATATATATATATATTTATTTATAGATATATACTAACGCAATTCGACAAGATTAATCAGCAAAGCTGTACTTTGAATGTGTTCACAAACAGAAGATACGCAACATACGAACACAGTATGCATGCGACATATTCAATTAATTAATTATTAACCTAATAATTTAATTTAAAATAACACTTAACTATTTCATGATTCTAAATTTATATACGATCTAAACTCTGATACCACATATAAGAAAAATTAAGAATCTAGTATATGAATTTAGAACACAAAAAATAGAATTAATCAGAAAGGTATGCGTACCTGGTTGCATAATTGAAATGGTATTCAAGTCTTGACTCATGATGATAATCACCTGTTTGTGAACTTAAAATGTTATTCACGTCTTGGCTCATGATAATAATCACCTAATTCACTAAAAAATAAAACTGATTAGAAAGAGAAATAACAAAAGCTATCTCTTCCTCTCCAATCCTTTTCATGTAGGGTGACTATCAATGGAGCAAGCCAAAATAATATATATATAAGGATGGAGAGGAGACTTAGCCAATATAATAAAACCCTAAGGACCACTCCATTACTGGTCCAGTTAGGATTAGACGTACACTTACCACCCACCCATACCGGCCCATTAAAGGTACATACAAGTTCACAACACAAATAATCACATAAAATACAATTGGGCTTCTCGCACATTTACTTAAGCTATATTTTATTCAGAATGGTTTTAACAAAATAAAGCATCTCACAATTAATGACAGTCCATAAAATTTCTAACAGGATAGTGTGCAAAGGTTTTTGTGCACAATCTAGAGCCAAATTCCCAAAACATTTCTTATATAATTTAAAAAAAAAAAATTTAGATGACTTCTCTCATATTAAAAATAGTATTTATCTAAAAATATAACATTCTTGATCATAAATTTGGTTTCAAGGCTAATCCCTTAAAAGATGCATAACTCGTTGATTGTCTTATCCTCGTTTCATTGTAAGATTGGTTTAGTTACAAGTAATTTTACAAAATTAAAAAGTTAAAATTGAAAATAAATTTTATAAAATTTTCATTTAAACCAAATAAATTCACTTGATTTCCAAATGAATTTACTGTAAAATGTTGGAAGATCAGAAATGAAAAATAAAAGAAAAGAGAAGGAGATTATAGAATGACATCCCCCTAAAGTTCACTTACATTTTTTGGTGAATAGTGAATACTAGCCAGGGGCTGTAGTTTCCTCCATTTAGTATTTCTTTTCATCACAAACTCAAATCCATCTAAAAAACCATAGTAATTATTATTACCACTTGCATGAGTTACAATATAAATTTTATTGAAATTGTACTGATCATTTGATCTACTGACTGCAGAATGCATGAATGAAGTCTGTCTAATTAAAACAAAGCCAAGGCTACGGATTTCATGTGAGAATTGATCAATTCATATGCAAAAACTATACTAAAATAAAAATAACTACGTATTTGCTGATAGTTAATATATACAATGGAGACAGAAGCTGATGGAAAGGAATTTCTTTTAGTTGTATGCTGCATTTTCTATACATATACATAGAATTTTCTAATACAAAATTGTTAGTGATTTAGAATGTTGAGAATGGAAACTTTGGTTTTCACCAATCGCCTATAAACACACTATAATTCCTCCATTATTTCTTGAACACTTGACTTCAGTGCCTCTAATCCATTCAGGATATTTTGCACTTGCACTGATTTGATGTCTTTGCTTGACTTCAGGGAAAGCAATTCTGCATCAATCTTCTCTACTTTACTGGCTTCAGCTTTCGGTGACACACGTTTTGCTTGCAATATGCTTGAGGCAATTAACCAGCCTGATGGCTTCGATTTTGCCTTTGGCTGAGAAATGAATGATAAGATGAACTCGAAAACTGAAATGCTAATTTCCTCAGCTCTCTTTAGAATGCTAATCATGTCTAATGTATCATAGTTATCAACCAAGATTAATGTTGATCTGCAACTCTTTTCACGTTTCTTCAAATTTCTTAAATTCTCGTGAACCATTTTATCCAATTTTTTCCTAGAGCACATGTATGTATCCATTTCACTTGTCAAGCTGGCATCGCCAGCTCTTCTTCTTCGAAGAGACAATTCAAGTTCCTGAACATATTCTTTCACCTATGAGAAAAAATCTCTTGTAGTGCCACACATATCCAACATCCTGAGGGATCCATCCAAAGCCGCCTCTACACATTAGCTTTTCTTATGGTGGGAGAGAGTCTATTGTGTAAGTGGTAGTTGAAGCAAATCATTGATGGACTCGTACAAATCTTTTGTGCTATTCAACTTGTAGCCTATCAATGAGGATTCTGATGTCTTCAACTTGGATAGTTGCTCCTCAATACCTGAATATTAGTATGAGATCTAGAGGGTAAACTGATTGAACGATGATGACAAGCTGCCATTTTCTTTTCCTGCACAAAAGCCTTGCACAAGAATTTACAAGTGGTCTTTGGTTGTTATTCAGACCATCTCATTTGCACCTCATATATATATATATATATATATATATATATACACACACACACACACACAATAGAACATAAAGAAAACCATCTTTCTTGATCTACATTAACTGTCATGTTGTGAGGTTTGTGACAATTTCTCATCAGTGTCATGTTGTAATTATAATATTAATGCATCTGATGGATGTCTCATCATGCATATAATCAATTCATATACTATACAAGCACCATTAACCCAAAATTCTAATAATTTTGTTATTATAACCAAAATGAGCAATATTTTAATTTGTCTGACATTGTTGTCCCTATTTCATTTGCATGATGAACCTAAAAGCATTGACTCTAATAAATATATACACCCATGAATCAAATGCAGCTACTTTTGCCAGGCACAACAAGGACAAGTTCATAATTGCTCTATTTCTTTTTAGGTTCTGATTACCAATTCATCATGTGAATCTTATGTGTTGGCTTTGTTTCTTCTGGTAATTGCAGCATTTCGCTTGTGGATGCATATATTTTATTGACTTATTGGGTCTTGCATTCATCTTGCAAATGAAGCAGGAGACACACCTGTCAGAAAAATATGTAAATTGTTGCTCACTATGGCTATCATCACAGAATGATAATATGCAAAGGTTCTAACTCAGCTGTGCATTGAAAGTGAAAAATATTTTGATCCGTTTGTGATGCGGATAGAGTCATAGAAGATCAAGCAATTTTTTTTTCTTAGACAAATACAAAAAACTATAGCAGTGGCAGTTTCATAAATAACTGCAACTTTGGAGTTTTGAATTTTGACGATTCCAAAGGCTAGTTTGATTGGAAACGGACCAATGATTCGAAGTTATGAGCTTTGCTCATATAGCCCATTGCTTTTAGGGCAAATTCGAATGTTTAGGCCTTCAAAAAGGTATATTTGTGTTTTAATTGCCTTAAAAGTCTTATTTCCTAATTTGTTTAAGTTTGAACTCTTATTTTCTAGTTTGTTTAGGATTTGTTTTATTATTTCTATTTAAAAGTTATTATTTTGGCTTTTGTATGGCAGATTATCAATAGAATTTGAATTTCCTTTAAATTTTTCAAAATTCGTCGAATTTTGATGCCTATACCTTGTAAATGAGAGTTGCAGGTGTAGAAGGTTAGCGATTCACAATCGTTAATAGTTATCTTTCACTCTTACGCTATGTCAGTTTGGGAATTTATCTAATGGGATTAATTCTGATTGCAACATGATAATGATGAAATATTGGTGGAACTGTCCTAAAACTTGAGACATTACAGCTAATATAGAGGGAAGGCATTGAATGCTCCAGTTCATCATGCTTTATATATATATATATATAGATGAGACATAATGATGTGGCTTAAATCGCAAGATCACTTGTACATTGAAAGCAGCTACCCTTTGGTGAAGCCGAAAAAAATGGATTCTTTACATCTTCGTTCAATCAGTTTGCCTTCTAGATCTCATCCTCTGACTGTAAGTATAGAGGAGTAAATTTACAAGTTAAACACATCACAACCATCATCAGTAGGCCACAAATTAGGTGGCCTAAAAGAGTTATGCGAGTGTTTTGATGATTATCTTCAACTATCTCTCACCCAACTAACTCTCTCCCACGAATCTGTAGATAGGGTATTACATGGATCCATGGGGCTGTTGGATTTGTGCAGCATTACAAGGGATTTTTTCTCACAGATGAGGGAATGTGTATTGGGGATTAAATCCTCTATCAGAAGAAAAAGAGTTAGAGCATCTTGCTTGAATGAAGTTGATGAATACTTGGTATCAAGAAGAAAATTGAATAAACATATCTGCAAGTATCTCAAAAATTTGAAGAAATAGGAGAAGAACTGCAGGACTACATCCTTGGCCAATAACACTGATTTAGCAAATGTTATAGTCATACTTAAAAGTGTTGAAGAAATTAGTGTTGCAGTGTTTGAGTCCATTTTATCTTTCATTTCTCAGCCAAAGGAAAAATCAAAGCTCTTTATTATCTCAAAATATTTTCAATCAAAGCATGTATCATGCAAAGGCAAGCTGAAGCTGAGTGGAGAAGATTGATACAGAATTGCTTGCCTTGAAATCCAGCAATGACACGAATCAGGTGCAAAATGCTTTGAAAGTATTGGAGGCATTGGAATTGAGCCTTCAAGAGGCAGAGGAAGAGCTTGAGTGTGTCTACAGAAGACTGGTGAAAACCAGAGTTTCCTTACTAAACATTCTGAATCATTAACAGTGTTTCTTGAATCCAACCACAATATAATTTTGTACCATACATACTCTTGTTCTAAATTGTAAATATACATACTCAAATCAATACTATACATACTCAAGTTGAGACCATTTTCTCATTTTCCTTCTCTGAGCTACCAACACATTTTTACGTAACATTTCAGTGCAAAAGATTTTTGAAAGGACTACTAAACCAAGGATAATTGAAACATAAGCTAGCATCTTGACATTCATATGAAATTGAAACACCAACTATGGCTGTAATTCTTTTATTATCAATCATTAAAGAATAATTACATTTCATTTGATTTTTCTGTATAGGAGTCTTGACAGTCTGATGTATGTAACAAAGGTTATATTCATCAATCGAAAATTTATTCATTTTGCTATCAGATTTCTTAAGTCTTGGTCTGATTGAACACCAAAAATAATGATTCTCATCACTGGCCACCTGCATGACTTTATAGTATAGATTTCATTAATAGCATACTGATCTTACTTATTAATGACAGTTAGAGTGATTCTCATCAGGGCACTCTAAGCATGCGACTACATATGTTTACCAGAACCAACTTGCAATTACAACATTTCATTTTCTATATATCTACTAAAGTGGTGCATCTATATGTTACAGTCTTCGGATATCAATTATTAATTGGAGTCAATGTGTTCATGCATTCATCCTGCATTTTTGTGATGTATACAAATTTTCAATTAGTAGGCGTTTTTCATATAGAAATGTTTCCATACTATATTTCTATTTCTGCAAATTTTTAGAAAATTGAGAAATGCATTTTTAGATTAAAAAATACTTTTATTTTTTTTTGTTTTTTTAAGTGCCCTTTATTTATTTTACAAAATAAAAAAAATACACTATGTTTATAATTACATCAGATGATGAAAAACAATTTTATTTTATGGCGAGAAAGTAAAGTAAAATAAGACAACCAAATAAATTAAATTGTAAAAGATTTCATATTTTTAACTAAATAAAATAATTTATACTTAAGATTTATATATTTATAACATATTATATTTTTATATTTTTAAAATACTATTTATTTTGTACCTGTTTCTATACGAATTCATGTTTTACTTTTATCAATGCTTAATAATTAAAGATATGTCATGGTCCACTAGAGGACAAAAAAAATTTTGGGGCAATTTTAACAGTTGTTATATCATGGATCCATGCCCATAATGTAATATAGACCACACATGTATGAAAATAAGCATTTTTTTCATGTCAAAATCCCTGTACATTTGGTTTGACTTCGTTCTTGAAGATTCACCAGTCTCTTCCTGCTCCATACCGATGCTCTCTTCTCCATGCTTAGTTGCCTCAGCTTCTCCATGTCAATGTCTCTTGATGATGACCCATTTTTCTTCCTTGATTTCATCTCCATCTTCCACTCTCCTTGCTTCCAACCAGATGGTAGCAACTTTAATCCGGCAGCCGTAAAATTATGATTCTCCATCGGCACAACTGCTTAACCCTTATATTCATCACGATGATGGTTGGGATCTGACTCGTTTTGGAATTGTCGTTTGATTCATGTTAGGCATAACCATGATCTAATGATGGCAGGTTGTGCAGATAATTCAATTTTTTTTATTATAGTCCTGTGTTTTATGTTTTGTTTAGGCATCATCGATACACAACTACAGAAAAATGGGAGATGCCAAAAATGAGGTTTCCTCCTCTTTCCAATAACATGTACACATTAAATAAGAACAGATTGCGGGCACAACTGAAATACTGGTTTTGAGATGATGGAGCCCTCGTCTTATCTCTTAGACTTGGACATCATATTGTTGGCAAGTGTGTCCACTCAGTGAGCTACTAGTGATTTGGTTAATCAGTGAATGCTCCCATGTCAGGATCGCCCATATATATGCAGATGACACCTTCACAATGTACAAATTATTAAGATTCAGTAACTTTTGCTCTATACCTGAGGTTAAAACTGATGAATTTACAGTGATTAACTAATGAACCTGCATGAGTTAACTAATGAATTTACAGTATTTGACTAATGAACTTGTATAGAATAATGACTGTGAGTATTAAAAGTACTGAATCTATAGTGTTTAACTAATGAGAATACATGAGTTAACTAATGAATAAAAATTAAATTCAATCATAATAATTAATAAAATAAAAAGAAATTTTTTTTTTCATTTCTATTAAAAAGCCAAGCATGAACTCTTGTTGCTCAACTTTTTGTATTGTAGTGACTTATACTAGAAATTTTTTTTCAAGAATCTAAATCAAGTAAAACAAATATCATGTAAAGAATCTAAATTAATTTAAGAGCTTTGTTTGGTAATAGAAAAACTACAAAAGCAAAATATGTTAAGACAAAAATGCCAAGTGGTAGTAATTGTAACATACAAATTAACAAGATGCCTACCTTTGGCTTACTAATGGGTTAACTCCGTTTTTTATTTGATGAATTTGAAGTGTATATTTAATGAACTTCTATATTATGTTTAATGAACTTATAGTTTTTCATTGATGAACTTATATAAAATAGTGAATTATAGTATTAAAAGTGAAGAACTTATAGTTGATAACTAATAAACCTTCATAACTTAATCAATGAACCTATGTTATTTGATCAATTAACCTATTAAATTTTATAATATTAATATTAATTTTTACTTAATATTAATAACAATTATTTAATATATATATATATATATATATATGTGTGTGTGTGTGTGTGTGTGTGTTTGTTGAATATATATATGGGTTTGCTGAATATATATATGGTTTCATTCAACAAATGTCAATCAACTGGAACAACATTAAAATCTTGGTAACTTCCAAGGAATTTTATAACTGTACAACAAATGTTTCTACTTCTTCCATTGCAAAGGTGAATGGTGTCATTACTTTGGTCTCCCTCCTTCAAGTTGCAGTGCTGATAACATCAGGTTTTGGATACGAACATTTCTTAATCATTTGAATCTGCACCAAAATTCATTGAATTTTACCTGAATGTTCATTGATTTTCACTTACAAATTCATTAATCTGCATTTGCAGTTTCAGATCATGGTTGAATTATTTTTGAAAGCCACAATGACTATGAGTTCAAAAACCAAATGTTAGTGGTATCTTGAGTTTAGAAGAATAACCTAGGAAAGAAAAGATAAATCATACAGGAAAAGGCCCATGCAACAACAACCCCACCAAACCAGTATAGTATTGAACTCTTTTATACCTTAACTTGTCTAGTCTGAGGCCCAAAAGTATAAGATACATATCTTGATCGAAGAGCTACTAAGGCACATGATTGTTATAAAATCTACACAGTGCTTCATGCTATAAACCTGAGGCCAAGAATAGACCTGCCATTATCAGAGCGGTAGTTTGGGAATAAATGCCATTATCAAAGTTGTATTTTGGGAATATTAGTAGAATAGTAGTAGCAATAGCTGACATGGAAGATGTCACTAATAAGGAGGAAAAGCCACATAGAGAAGAGATGCAATAGAAGAAGATGTGCAAGAAGGATAAGAAGGAAGCGCGGAAAAAAGAAAAAACACGTACACGTGTGAAACCTAAGAGGCACATATAGTATCATGGACAGGGGTTCATGATATAATTTGCGTAATTTTAATATTACCACAATATTAATTAAAATTTATTTTTTTTGAAATTTTAATTTTTTAAGGGTAAATTACTATTTGCCTCCTTGGTTTTCTATATTATACTACTTGATCTCTAACATTTAAAATTTATATTATCTCCTCCTATTTTGTAAAATTATATTATTTACTCATTTCGTCAAATTTTCCATCACAATTACCGTTAATTGACATGACAATTATCAAGTAAATACTATCTGCCCCCTCTACTTTAATAAATTATACTATTTACCCCTCTATTTGAATATATTATATTATTTACCCCTAATATTTAGAACTTATATTTTTTTATTATTAAAGTAATTTTCTTAGATGTTAATTGTAAAATGATAATTATATCATTTACATAAAAATATAAAATTCTTAATTTTAAATTTTATATCATCAAAATTTTAATTAAATTCCAATTAATTGGTATTAATTTTAAAATATCTCTATTTAAATAATAACTTAAAATGTTTACGTTGCATCAACAACTTTAATAGAATCAACTCTCTTTTTAATTTTGATTCTTTTATTTTAATTATCAATTTTAATTGTTGGGTGTACAAATCAAATTATTAAAAATTAGTAATTTTTTTCATGAATATATTTTATATTTACTCAATAATATAAATTAACAATTCAAATAAAAATCAAATTTTATAGTTAAAAAGACAATTTACTTGGTTAATTTTTCATGCAATATAAATATTTTAAGTTAATATTTAAGTAAGATATTTTAAGATTGGAAGTAATTAATTGTTATTTGATTAAAATTTTGATTAGATTAAAAATAAAATTTACTATTTTATTTTTAATAAAATGATAATTTTTATAGTCAATTAATGATAATTTAATTTAACATATGTTTTGTTAAATAATTTGTTTAATAATAAAAATATGTTTCGCAAATTTTAGGGGCAAATCATATAATACATTAAATAGAAGGGGCAAATAATATAATATATTCAAATATACGAGGTAAATAGTATTTACTTTAAAATTATCATGTCAGTTAACGGTAATTGTGACATAAAATATAACGGAAGAGGTAAATAATGTAATTTTACAAAATAGAAGAGATAGATAATATAAATTTTACATATCAGGAATCAAGTAATACAATATAGCAACCACATGGGCAAATTGTAATTCATCCTCTTTAACAATTAATTAAATTGATGAAATCTAAAATTTAAATTGCACCGATGATGTAATAATTTAAACACTTTTATTTTATAAATAATTTATTTATTTATTATTAATATAATTATTAAAAAAAAAGTATTATTGTACTTTATCACATCTTGCCATGCATAGTAGCAATCATGTGGCGCAACATTAACCTTTATCCATAATAACAAAAAAAAAAAAAGTAAAAAAAATTGCTTCTTTACATCTCTTGTTTGCAGTGTGCCTACAAAAGATTGGTTAAAACGGACTTATAATTCTTGACAATCTCAAGCCATCTTGACAAATGGTAGATTACTATCACCATGAGAGTTCATCATGTATCTTCCCCCAGCCAATACTTTCCTGGATTTTGATTGGTCCCAGATCTTGTTTAACTAAAACAACAGAAAACTGCAAAAACCAAACAAAAGAATGGCAGGTGTTCGATCTTTATCTACAACTATAGTTAAAGCAACATCTAGCCGGGGATCACAGCAGAGGTTGGAGTTAACTTCAAGCGATCTTAGGTTGCTTTTGCGTGGAACTATCTAAAAGGGTCTTCTCTTCCCCAAACCACAATCCTCACAACACACGAACTTAGTCCAACACTTGAAGTCCTCTTTTTCTCGCACACTTGATTTCTTTTTTCCACTTGCAGGCCGCCTAGCAACGTTCCAGCAAGATGATACCACTGTCTATTTCTTCATCGACTGCAACAACGCTGGAGCTCAGTTTGTTGATGCTGTAGCTGAAAATATTAATCTTTCTGATATTCTTGAACCCATCTATGTTCCTCCTATTGTTCACCTTTTTTTTCCTCTCAATGGGGTCAAAAACTACGAGGGTGTTTCCGAACCACTTCTAGCAGTTCAGGTTACAGAACTGGCTGATGGAATCTTTATAGGCTGCACCATGAACCATGTTGTTGCTGATGGAACAACATTTTGGAACTTCATCAATTCTTGGTCTGAAATCTCTCGTGGTTCTGATCACATCTCCAAACTTCCTGTCTTTGAACATTGGTTCCGTGGCGAAAGCTTCTGCCCTGTTAGGTTGCCTCTTTCAATCATCAAAACTGATCAAGAGTTCTCTCTACCACCGCTGCAAGAAAGAGTTTTTCATTTCAGTAAGGAAAAAATTTCAGGGCTGAAAGCAAGAGCAAATGCTGAGGCGGGCACAGGCAATATCTCCTCTCTCCAATCAATCTTGGCTCATATTTGGCAATCTGCAATTCGAAATCGAAAACTTGATGATACCAATCAAGAAACATATTTGTTCTTGCAAGTTGGTGTTAGGTCAAGATCTCGTCCAAACATACCAGAAGAGTATTTTGGAAATGTGGTTCAACGTGGGGTAGTGGAGTTGAAAGCAAGAGAGCTACTAGAGCATGGTCTTGGCTACGTAGGTCTACAGATTAACAAAACGGTTGCGAGCTACACAGAAGACAGGGTAAGAAAAAATTTAGATTCCTGGATAAAAAACCCTATGCTACCAACGTTGGCAGATTTAAAAAATACTTTAGTCGTAAGCAGTTCGCCGCGGTTCAATGTTTATGGCAACAATTTTGGATGGGGAAGTCCAATAGCAGTAAGAAGTGGACATGGGAATAAGATATATGGGAAGCTAACTGTAATTCCAGGTGTAGAAGAAGGGAGTATAGATATTGAGCTTTGCATTTCGACTCAGGTTTTGCAGGCTATGGGACATGACTCCCAGTTGATGGATGCTGTCACCATCTGATCTTTAAATAATCGATCTACACTTCACCCTATCTTAGCTAAGAATAAAAATCATTGCATTTCTTTGTATCTTTTTGGTTCTTTTAATCAAAATTCCAATTTTGATTTATTAATCTGGTGTACCATCTTATCTTCAATAATTGATCTGCACTGTATTAGTTATTAAACTTGAAATTAGTATATCTATATTTAACATATGTTAAGTTTAAAATAACTATTATTGTTTATAACTAATATTGTTAAAAGTTTATGGAAGACATTTATTTAACTATGTTAAACTACTAATATTTTTAGCATGTAACTATAGTATAAATACCCTATGAATGTTAAATTGTACTAAAGGCAAAAAAATTTCAGAGAATAAAACATATATATAAATCTCTCTTCTCTTCTTTTGAGTGTGTGTAAACTTTGTGGGTGCCCATCTGCTTCCAACAAGAGTATCTTGTAGTAGCCGAGTTGATGAACCAGTGAAGATTATATCATCGACATAGACAAGCAATAGAAGAACATGGTTGTCTCTTCGAAGGATAAAGAGAGATTCATCGACTTTAGATGTGATGAAGCCAATACTATGTAGAAAACTTTGTAATATGTGGAACCAAGCTTGGGGTGCCTGTCGTAGCCCATAGAGTGATTTCTGGAGTCTACAAACATAATCAGGATGATTTTGATCAATAAATCCTTACGGCTGTTGCATATAAATAGGTTCATCAAGTATTCCATGCAAGAAAGCATTTGCACATCTATTTGCTGAAGTGGCCAGCTGTTGGTATTAACAAGAGAAAGAATGAGCCGAATGGTTGTGGCCTTGATTACTAGGCTAAAAGTTTCAGCAAAGTCAATACCATCTTGTTGATGAAACCCCTTTGCAATGAGACAGGCTTTATAGCGAGAGATTGTACCATCCAGATTACGTTTAATACAGAAAACCCATTTGTTGCCTATGACATTTGCTTGTGAAGGACAAGGTACTAGAGTCCAGGTCTTTGCCTGAATGAGAGCATCAAGATCTTCTTGCATTACTGCTCGCCATTGTGCGCGTTTGCTAGCATCGGTGTAGGTGGTGGGTTCATGAGTTAATGGAGATTGAGAGGTGTGTTGGTGAGTTAAAAGGACTTTATGCTTTTGCATCATTGAAGGACACAGAAGCATAGGGTGAGTTCGAACAGGAGAGGAAGGTGGATTATTGGCGATGGCTTGGGTGCGGGATAAGATAGATGGAGAATAGGTGGATAAGTCAACAATTAGATTGAGACCCGAAGGTGACGGGTGCATTGTAGGGGTTTTTAAGATAGGATGTGGGGAAGATATATTTGGAGTAGAAGACATGATCAGTTGGTCGGCAGTGGTTGGATGGGAAGAAGGTGTTGTGACAGTTGTAGAGTTGGGAGATGTAGGGAGAAGGGATAAGGTTGGAGAGTTTGGATTAGAAGGAGAAGTAGAAGAAGAGTTTGTAGTTAAGTGAAATTGTGTACTTGATGTTGGAGATAGAACCGAGTCAATACGTAACCAAGGAGTGTTGTCGCTAGCTGGAATGGTTTCGGGAACAGGAGCAGTAACTTGGAAGGGAAATTGATCTTCAATAAAGTGGGCATGTCGAGCTATGTAGATACGCCGTGTGGATTTATCAAGACATCGATGGCCAAGGTGTTGAGAAGATGACCTAAGGTAAACACACTCTTTAGCTCTGTAAGAGAATTTATGTTGATTGTAGGGGCGCATTAGAGGATATACTGAGCAGCCAAAGACTTTGAGATCACGATAAGATGGATTCTTGCCAAACAATTTTGAATAGGGACATTGATCCTTCAAGACTGAAGTGGGCAGACCATTAATAAGACTAATTGCAGTGTCAAATGAGTAAGTCCAGTAGCGGAAAGGAAGAGATGCATGAGCCATGAGTGTGAGTGAAGTATTAACAATATGTCAAATTTTTTACTCCGCAACACCATTTTGCTCATGAGTATGTGGGCAAGTGGTTAATGCCTTTGGTTTTAAAGAAAGAACTCAGACGTTGATATTCACCACCGAAGTCAG
Source organism: Mallotus repandus (assembly GCA_949671775.1). Lineage (NCBI taxonomy): Eukaryota > Viridiplantae > Streptophyta > Magnoliopsida > Malpighiales > Euphorbiaceae > Mallotus > Mallotus repandus. Next base: position 21,029 of record CATIWM010196163.1, read on the forward strand.
ATTGAAAGGCCTTTAAAGTAGCTTGAAATTTTTGTTCAATATAAGTGCTAAAATTGATGACAATATCATAAACTTCACTTTTGTTTTTCATAAAGAAAATCCAAGTGTATCTAGTAAAATCATCCACAAATAAAATGAAATATTTGAAACCAAGATTAGATAATGTAGGAGAAGGTCCCCATACATTTGAATAAACTAAATCAAATGGTTTTTTATTATAATGAGATACCAACGGTAATGATAATCTACTAGACTTGCCAAGATAACAAGAACTACACTTGGCTTTATTACATTGCTTAGAGAAAGATAAATTTTGATTTGCCATAATTCGACGAGTGATTTGATCATGGGGATGTCCAAATCGAGCATGCCAGAGAGAAAGTGGTGCGGCTGCCAACAAAGCTTTTGGATTGGATGATGATGGAAATGTGTAGACGCCATTACTAAGTGCTCCTCTCAGAAGCTCCTGCCTTGTGGTCTGATCTTTAATCATAAAGAAGGAGGGCCAAAATCCAAAGAAACATTTGTTATCTTGACTAAATTTCTAGACAGAAACCAAAGGTGTAGATATTTGAGGAGCATGCAAGGTATTTTTGAGTGAAAAAGAACGAGAAGGAGAGTGGATAAAGGAGTTACTAGTGGCTTGAATTTGGACACCATTTCCATTGCCTACCAGAATCTGATCTGAACCATCAGATGGTTAGGGAAGATGAAGCGCTCCCATTTCAGGAGTAATGTGCGAGGTTGCTCTTGTATCTGCAACCCAAGGCTGCATGGGATTGGACTGAGGTGTTGGGCACGGATAGGTGAGATGAGCTTGTGGTGATGAAGGAGTAGCAGACATAGACTGGTAGCGACGTCGACAAATACTGGCTGTGTGATTATACAATCCACATATCTGACAGGCGATTGAGTTAATTTGGCCACGTCATCGAAGCCATGGGCGAGGACCAAAACCTCGAGAGAACTTAGGAGAAAATGATGAATAGCCTGGCTGAGTTGGTGTAGGCAGCAGCGGAGGAGGAACAGTTGGGATCTGCTGCTGGCGATATGTGAGATGAGCTAATGGTGGCTCTTGATGGCTTCGCAGAAGAATCTCATATGCTGCAAGATGACTGTGCAGCTCGTCAAATGTGATTGGTGTAGGACGAAGAGATAGTGCTGTGAAACTCAGGTCGCAAGTTATGGAATATGACTGCATTAAACTCGGCCGAAGACATGGTGCCACCAGCAGCTGAAAGTTCATCAATGAGAGATTTAGCCTTGAGGAGGTATTGCGAGACACTGAGGTCATTTTGTTTGAGCTCTTGCAACTCAATGTTGAGTTGTAACTATCTGTTTTGAGAGATGGCCCCAAAAGTGGTAGCGAGAGTATGCCAAGATGAGTAGGAAGAGGTGATACTTGTGACATAGGGGAATATCTCTTCTGAGATAGAAGAAAGTATCCAAGAGAGTAATAATTGATCTTTCTTAAACCAGGTCAAATATGCTGGATTTGTAATTTGAGTGTTTGGGTTGTCGGTGCTAGGTCTGGTAGGTGGTGGTGCCAGGTTTAAGCCATCGATGAAACCAGTTAAGTCTAGTGAATTGAGAAGAGGTAGCAGTTGTGTTTTCCAAGCCAAATTATTTCTACAATTCAACTTGACAGAAAGATTCAATTGAGTTGAAGAAGAAGAAGGTAGGGTTGAGGGGGAGGTGACGGGAACAAGTTGGGTGTTGGTATTTGATGCCATGTTGGCTCTGATACCATATAAATAATAGCTTTTGTATTTTGTATTTTTCTATATATTGGGTTTACATAATACATAAGACTATAAATAATACAAGAGATAAGAGTTTGAATATAAACTAAAGTGTAAAGCTAATAGAAGATAACTATGAGATAACTAAACAACAATTAGGATGCCTTTTCTGTTGACATATAGAACTATACCTTTCCATTTTGATTTATATTAATTTGCTTTATCGATTATTGTGTGATTTTGAAATTTGAATGAATTAAAATGTATGCGGAGAAAGATTTCTCGGGGCTAATTGAAGTTAGGGTTTTCTTTTCATATGGCTAGTCATCATAGATCTTTCACGTGAATTCCACATAGCTAGCCATTATATATATATATATATATATATATATATATATATATATATGTAGAGAGAGATCTTTGAACAACACTACTTGCTTTCAAAGATCGATATTTTTCCCATATATTCTGAACTAGCAAGCTATAGTAAGTTGTTGTGTATGTGCATGAGTGAAATCGTAAAAGAATATATAATGTTGTGTTTGAATTTTCATGATAAAAATGAATCACTCACCCTATCAAACAAATATTGTATTTATGCTTGAAATCAATTAGCATTTTCGTAAATTTTATTCATTAAGACTAATTAAGATCTTTCGTTTTGTAAGCAACTAAAACATGAAATCATGCATAATATTGCAAATGAATTTCGCATGATTGTGAGTTAATTATTTCAAATGTAAAAAATCTTTAAACTTTGTTACGCTCGAGCGTTCAATTTAGAGTGTCTTGATGTTGTTTGCTTGAATCTCAACTAGCTAAATATAAATTCATAAATGCTATGTTTAGAATAAGGAATTTGAGTATAGATTTAAATCTCGATCAAATCTCTTGCCTGAAACTAGATAGATTTGTATTAATGAGAATTTGAAATAAATTTATTAAAGTTTATTTAATGAGAATTTGAAATAACATCTGACATATTATTTGAAATTTTTATATTTGAAATTTAATATTTAAAATTTAAAATTTCAAATAAAATCATTGCATAATGAAATTTCATTTGGAGATTCATGCATTCTTCAATTCTTGAATATTACTTCCTTAATATATAGAACATCTAACATATTTTGAGATTTCTTTAATTATTATAATCTCTTTCTAATCCTTTGTTGTGTTTCTTTCCTTACCTACCATATTTTATTGCAGCCAAACTAATTAAGACTACCTCCCCAAACTCCACTCACGACCCTTCTTGATACACTCTTTTTTGTTACTATGGTATAGAAGTGGCTAAATTTATACCAACGGTGACCTGTTATACATGATCTAACGTTTTTTTCTTTTCTTCTTAATTTTAGACGGTCTGCAATTGCAGCAATATTGCCTGGAAGAACAGACAATAACATAAAAAATTACTGGAACACTAATGCAAGGAAACTATTGAAGAAGAAAGCAACATCAACAACTAAAGATCAAGAAGTGCAAAAACACGGACTAGTAGAACTTGAAGGTAATGCTTCAATTTCTAACGTTCCAAAAGCACTGGATTCATCAGAAAGCTCTGAGGAGCTCACAAACTCATCAAAGGTTTCTACTGCCAATGCAGTATTACCAAGCTCTAATCTTCTCAATGAAACAGACGCACGCCAGAATATTTTTGAGGGAAATTACGCAGATAGCTTGTTTATCTATTCTCTCATGTGCACACTTAAGAACCAAGACATTCACGAGGATAGCACTAATGTAAATTCGTCAGGAGAAGGCCAAAGACAGTAATTTTCACCGGAAGGCACGAATGAGGCGAGATTGACCCAGAAAATATTACCGTATGAAGAACCTGTTTATTCATATGCTTTACTTGAGTATCCTCCTTTGGGGTCTTAACAAATCCAGTCATATCCAATGATAGAGGAAACATACGCAATAGAGGATGATGGAACCATGTACGTAGACCGGATGATGGGGCTTGAAGAGTCTGTTCATGCATATTCTGCTGATGCCGGAGATATCTTATTTGAATACTATCCTTTTTGGTAGGATATTTTTCATGTTTTTTGTGTGTGTTTTCTGTTTAAAGTATGTTACTCTCTCAACTTTTTCATTGCAACTTGAAATTTGTAGTTGGAAGAATTTTTATTAATCTATATGTTCATATAATATGCTTTGCACAAGAACAATAAATAGAACTGATGTTTTGCCTTAGTTTTTGCTTGTAAGGCATTTGATTTAATAAACAGATAATTTTATTATTATTTTTTTTGGTAAATTGGGAGGTTATATGATGGTGTTTGATTATTTTATAAATGCCTTTATAATTAATTAAACATCATCTTTGGTACGTTGCAATGCGGGATTAGGGTATAAATGCTTAATTTTATTTTGGTGGTAAATTGTGAGGTCACATGATTTTAGCATCGATGGACTATACAACAGGAGGAGACAATAGGGGGCAGCTGTCCCCTTTATATCGACGACAACAGTGATGGAACTCTGCACATTAGGATGCCCTTGGAGAGGAGTTGCCACTTGACTACTCCCTTACTAATAATAAACTTAATTTTAATTAATAAAACAAGAGAAAAAAATTTTCATATCAAGTAAGCTAATCTTAGTCACAAGGCTGCCAAATAGCAACAATTCGTATGTTCGGTAAAAAATAAGGGTAAAAATTAAAATTAGAATATGAGAATGAGAATGTGATTTAATGGAAATTATCGTTCCCCTTGTATTATTAAACTATGCGTGGATGGAGGAGCAAGTAAAGGTGAGGGAAGGGAATAGAAGGGGAATGAATTTTCATCTTATTTGACTATTGAAATTTTTTAGGAATGAAAGGGAATTAGAGGAGAATTATTCTCCCTTATCCTGTTTTTATAAGGTGAAAATCATTACACCCCAATTTGGGGTGTAAAAAATTTCAACTCCTAAAATACATTATAATTTAAAATTTTATTTTATTTTCTAAATTTCCCCTTCTTTTCTCTTTATTAATTATTTTTAAGTTACCAAACACAACACTATCTATAATTTTTAATCACTTCCCTTCCCTTCCACTCCCTTCCCTTTCTTTTAAAACCCCTTCCCTTCCCTTCCCTTCCCTTCCCTTTCATTCCCTCTATGGTTGTCATATATAGTGTAAAGGAATAGTTTTGATTCCCTTGAAATCAAGTCAACCCAATTATAAATTAGTTAAATATTTAAATATTAACATATGTTTTTAAAAATTTATAAATAAAACATATGAAAGTAATAAAAATATGTATTAAATGTTTGAATAAAAATATTTATAAAAATAAATAATTTTTATTATATTTTTTTAAAATTACAATAGTATTTTAAAAATATGTTATAATAGATTATTATTATATTATTTTTTAATATACAAAAATAATTATAATGTTAATTTTTTACATATAAAAAATTAAAAAATATTTTTTATAAAAGAAAATTTAGTTGTTAAATGATGTTAATTCTCATTTCAATTTCCTAGTGAACCAAGTATCTTCTTCAAATTTTCATTTCATTTCCGATTTCTTTCTATTCTGATTCTAATTTCAATTTTAATTTTAGAGTATGAACCAAATAGACCCCTAATTTGGAGCACCATATTATACGTCGAAGCATCTTGAAGAAACATAGAATAATAATATGCAACAAACTCTACAAAATAATATCTCTACTATCTGAAATAAATTTTATTCGAAAAGAAATTTGAAATTTTTAAGTCCATAATAATAATAATAATAATAATAATAATATTATTATTATTATTATTATTATTATTACTATTATTATTATTATTATTACTATTGGTACTCTACAAAGGATAAATATGTGCAATTTGGACCATCATTCAAATTGATATAATTGATCTAGCAAAAATGCACTGAACATGCTATTAATATTAAGAAATATATATGATAAAAATGATGCGCACATAATGAAATGAACAAGATTAATTTATCAATCATTTTAATAATGAAAATGTTGATAGAATAAGAAAAAATAATTATATAATAATAAAGTCAATTTATAGACAGAAAATTTATCTAAGAAGTAAATTTATTCTTGATTCCTAACTATAAGCTAGCCTCTTGAGCCTCTGCATTAGAAATGAATAGTTGGCAAATCAAAATCTAATTAAACTTCAATTTTTATTTTCTTTTGGTTTCTCCTATTGGCATGTTCATCTCCTATGGGAAGATGCAGCCCTAACAAATTCCTCGCTATCTCCTTCACAATTCTACTCTCTTTCCACACGCACACTTCATTTTGACTAATACTTCATTCTTTTTTTTTTTTTTAAGTCAAATTCCCGTCAATGAGATCATGTAGGCATAATGTTTGTTGGTGGAATCAATTGACTTGGTAATATTGAAACATGTGATAAATGTGGGTAAATTAAGAAACTTAAGTATAGGTAAGAGCTAGTTAATTAAAAAGAAAATGAAGCGACCAAGAAGGTGTGGATAAGTTAGCGTGAGACTTTTTTATCTTAATAAGAGGTTTTGAATTTGAGTTTTAGGTACGCAACTACTTTAAAACTCTTGAGGTAGACCTTTGCCACCCTTCGAGATCCTTTTCTGATCTAATCCGGATTCAAGTTCTACCAGATACCGGATGTATCAAATAAAAAAAAATAAAGCCACAACAAGTTAAAAAAGAGTACAAGATTCAATTAATAATTAATTAATTAAGTTTTTTTTCAGTATAAATATGTGTATCTATACACAAAAAATTAAAATTTTTAGATTCATTTTTATTTAATTATAGTCATTGATATATATTACAGGTCATGATACACAAAATTTATTAATGATTATAATTAAATAAAAATCAATTTAATAACTTTAAATTTTATTTGTGTAAATATACATGTATACCCCATAGAAAAAGCCTAATTAATTAAGAACATAAAAATCAAATGGAATAATTACAAATTTGGTGTCTCAATTTTTGTGATTTTTTTATTTGAGTGTCTGAATTTTTTTTTTTTTTTGCAATCAAGTGTCTGAACTTTAGAAAAACATACCAATGTAGTGTCTCCAACAGATTTAATGTTGACTGGGTGCTGAGTCAGATCAAACATGACCCACTTTTATTCCAGTTATTAGTTATGTCATGTGCCACATGTATTGCATTATTTAAAGGACAAAATTAACCTTATTAAAGATTATAAATTGACAAAAATAACCTCAACATTAACTTCTGCCGCTGACATTGAGGTTGACTAAATAAGGATAATTTTATCCTTTAAATAATGCAACACATGTGGCAAATGACATGGTTAATGACTGAGATAAAAGTGGATCCCGTTTGATCTGACTGAACACCCAATCAACATTAAATTGACCAGAGACACTACATTGGTATGTCTTTCTAAAGTTCAGACACTTGATTGCAAAAAAAAAAAATTCAGACACTCAAATAAAAAAATTACAAAAATTTAAAAACAAAAAATGTAATTTTTCCAAACCAAACCTAGTACATGGGCATGGAATCCCCTTCCCCTCCCCATGACAAAAAAAATAAAAAAGTACATATACTCCTATTGCACCTTCTTTTTATTTCAACTATTAAAGATTTGAGAAAAGGAAAGATATGATACGAGAATTAAGGAAAAAAAAAACCCATTGACTCGTATTATTTAGTCATTTCAAGGTCTTCCATGGCGGCTCCAAAGTTTTTCATTATATACAAATACGGTGAATTAAGTTTGATCTCAATCTAGCGATTTTATATGTTTTTTTTTTTTTACCAAGTACAATTTTTGGGGAGGCATTACATAATAATTTTGGCTTTTAACAAATTAGAAAGTCAAATTAATAATAATTTAATATTTAATTAAAATAATAAAAATTAAAATCTAATAACATATAAGTGAACTCTAAATAACTTATTAATTCATTAGAGATTAAGATCATTGGAAGATGCAGCTCTACCAATTTCCTGTCTGTCTGCTAGTAAATTATATTCTATTGCCATATAAAAATTTCATTTTCACTGATACGTAATTTCTTTTAGTCAAATTCATGTCAATGTCATTACATAGGCATAATGTTTGTTGGTAAAATCAACTGGCTTGTTAGTATTGAAACATGTGAAAATGGTGCATAAAGTAACTTAAGTACATTTTAGAGCAATGATTAAATAAATAAATAAAAATTTTCATATATTAAAGATTTGAGAAAAGGAAAGATATGATTAAATACTTAAGGAAAAAAAAGAAACACATTGACCCGTATTATTTAATTATTTTAAGGTCTTTCATTATATATATTTATATATATAGAGCTATGGCGGCTCGAAGTTGTTTCATTATTTATGAAATTTTAAGTTCAATGCATGAAAAAATTTGTGTCTGAACTGTTATGTAAAGCAAACCAAAGAAATACATAAGACATAGCAAGAAAAAAATTAAACAAAGAACACAAACTATATATATTTAAGCTTAAGTAGCAGTTTAAAGTTTTGGCCAAAAAACTTATATGAGTAGCAGTTAACTATGACATATTATACCGCTAATGTTTCAACTTTGAAACCAATCAACAAAGCCTGGTTTCAACAAAGCCTGGTTTCAACTTTGAAACACAAAATGATGCTGTTTCATGAACCAGTATTAAAGTACCCATTCAACCAAGTTCATATTGACGAGGGTTACATCCAAAAATAAGAAAAAAAAAATTCATTGTCCTCCATATTCATTGCTTAGACTTCTTCATCTGTTGCATGTATCGTGAAGAAGCATGTCTTCCTGCTGGCCTGCCCCTTTTTGTTTGCTTGTTAGGCATTACAGATGTGCTTGAAGCTGTATTTAGCATACCACCTGCCTCTGTCATTGTGCTCCTCTGAGAGGCTTGGTCAGCTCTGCTCCTTTGAGAGGCTTGGTCAGTTGTGCTAATCTAAGAGGCTTGTGCAGCTGTGCTTTGCTGAGATGGTTGGACATATGTAGTCCTCTGACCTACACTCAAATAAGCTCTTTCAAAGGGAAATGGAGAAGAGGTTGTTCCAGATGAAAATATGTTACTAGTTCCTTGTATGTCACCAAACAACAATATAATTCATTGCCAACAAAAAGTTAAATATTAAAGTGCACTACAAATTATTGTTTACTCCCATCCATCATCCACTGAACAATTATTGGTGTTGATGATGGTGTGTCACATGCAGCCCCACTAGCTGATTCTGTTGTTTTTTTTTTTTTTGAGGACTACACCAATAAAGGAGACAACCCAAAAATAAATAATTGCAACTTCCACAAATCAAGCCAAAATAATTATAAAAGAGATAGCCCCACTTACATTATGGTGTCTTTTATTATGGCCTAACTATCCACAAACACTACATTTGATTGTGACAACTCCAGTCAAGTTCATTCTTAGCTTGGAATTCTTTTTCTTATCTTTTTGTTTCTCTTGTTCAGCTGCTTCCTTGTGTCTAACTTGTCTTCCTCTTTTTGTGTTGACAGGAGATGGTGCAATAATAATACCAGGTGCATTGGTAATCTTTTCCCACATATTTGGCCCATTTGTAGGGTTAATAACATTACCATACACCTTTCTGTAGGTTTGAACAGAATAACAATCATCCACATACTTCTCAGGCTGCTCATTGTTATCAATAATGCATGCATAAGCATGGTGGCATGGGATGCCTGTCAGGTCCCACCTCCTACAAGCACAAGTTCTTATTTCCATGTCCACCACAAATTGCCCATATGGTCCAATAACCTACACTTTAGGAGAACCTACAAACTCAGCTTGATAATTATAAGACGTCGCCTTATTAACAACTAGCTTTTATTTAATTTTAGGGTAGATATCTCCCTTGAACTTCTTGGACAACACTTGCTTTGAATTCAGTCTCTTCATTAGTTAAGATCTGATCACCTCTAACATTGTAATAATTAGCTTCTCTTTAACTGTTAATATATACTTGTTGAAGCACTCAATGAGATTGTTCAACAAGATCTCACATTTTGCAGTGTTGCCAAAACAAGCTCTGCTCCATTGCTCATAAGGCCTATCATTTAAGCACTCCTTTGCAAGTGGATACTTCTTCTCAATCTCCTCCAACTAATATTGCAGATTCGCATGGTAAGTAGAATTTGCTGCATTCCAAACAAGATCTTTTAATTCCTTTAGCTGGTTTGTAGTGCTTGTCCTAAACTTCCCACTCAAGTTTGTCCATATATGTTTGATACAAAACCTGTATTTCGAGTTTGGGAATAGATCAAACACAACTTGAATAAGACCCTACAAAATTTAAATAAGGCTATCAAAAAATGATAAAGACAAATAAAAAATTTTAAGTACTGAGTTCTAAAAGGTACCTTTTGTCTGTCAAA
>CATIWM010196167.1:0-12316 GCA_949671775.1 Mallotus repandus
GAAGGTCACTATAGTTGGTTTGCAAATAATCTGAATCGCGGTCATCTTGATTACTTCTATTGGCTGCTGGCAGGGCTAAGTACGCTACAGTTATTTGCATACTTGTACTTTGCCAAAAGTTATGTATATAATAGGTGAGGCGCACTGAAAAATGTTGTGTGTGCTGTTGGCATTATTTGTACGGTAAAGTAGAGACAGAAAATTATTCTTTCACTTGCTGGTAGTGTTAGCAGTTGTAACTGGACTCTTGTTTGTATTGATGTCAACTAATCTTTAATTATATAAACGTGTGAATTCAGCAGGCTTTTTTCCTCGCACTTTTATGGTATGAAGCGAGTTGCATTGCTGTTCTTCTTGCGACTTACCTAAATCATTGATTCCTGCATCTGTTAACTTAAGGTTCATCAATCGTTTGTACTGAGAAGATTTAGGTAAGCCATAGACAGTAAAATCAGAAAGCCTGGCAGCGTGATGCTGCATGATGGCTGGTACACTGCAAAAAATGACACATCGAGGCTGTCCATCCTTGGGAACTCTTAAGCCAATGAATCTGAGCCATGCATATCTCATCAATGACCATGCTTGGTCGAAAATTAGGTCTCTTGCCCCCTCAAGCTGCCCAACTTAGAGGTTCACAACCCATAGTTCACTCCATTTCTGGTTTAACCAGCCTGTTGCTAAAAGTTTGGTAAACCCAATTAAGAAAATATATTTTAAAATCAAGGTTTCATTTATACTCATTAAAACATTGTGCCAAATTAATAATAGAATGGCAAATTAACACTCTGGTATGTGACTGTTATCAGGACTGGCTCCATGCCCTTGTTAGTAAACAAGAAAAAAAAAAAAAAAAACCTGAATTCTCTGGCTGCGGGGCCTAAAGAAATTAAAGTCCATTTTATAGAATTGGGTAACGAGCAAATCACCATTTTTCAATTTTTAAAAACACTTTTGGTTGGCAGCTGTGACACCTTTATATCAGTTTAATATTAAATGTATAAATAGATGAAAAACCTTCAAATCAGTTTAATATTACGTTCCAACACTAGTAGCTCTGACAGCTCTAAATCATGTACAATGTCTCCTACTTTCTTAATTAACTTTTTAAAGCCATTTACAACGTAGTGGGACAGTTCTGAGTAATTAGAGTTGAAGAAATGGATTTCAGCCTTGTTCCCTATATGTTAGGCTTGTTTTTGTAATTATAATAATGTACAAATTGTGGAAAATGATTGATTGTACATGTATTTACATGCACAAATCATCTATCATTGAACTAATATATAATACTTAATTCTTATATACCCACATAATAATAGTTCTTTCTTATAAGTAGTTATTGAATAAAAGCCACTAATGGATTGGTAGGCCTTCAATTTATTAGGTATAAGCATTCATTTATTTTTAAAGAAAAATACCTTAAAAAATATAAATATAAAATCATTTCAATTTTTTTAAAAAATTAAATTATAATTGGACTCTTCATAAAACTGATCAATAATTACTTACAATATTTGAATAGACAGGCAAATATAAACTATTAAATTTAACAACTACATAACATTTTACAAAGCAATATAATCCAATTCTATGATTTGCACAAATAATGCTAATATGTCACTTTGACAAAAAGCCAATGAAAACAGAAGGACAAAAGTTAACAACTAAAGTTGACAAAGATTACAACTTGTATTTGCAAGAACATGAATGGGTCTGAATCCTGGCTGGATCCTCCATGTATTTTGTTAACTACAGAGATTTTGAAGGGATTATTATTGCTCAAGCCTCAAGCTTCACACCAAGAAAATTTAAAATATGCAAAATGAGAAAATTTTGTTGGAATTTTTGAAACTTTAGGATTCCAATAATTAGGCTATGACAGGTATTGGTTGGATCTTACCTGTCAACCAATGCCATCTCATTACTTGGGCCATTCCTTAATCATTGCCACTTCCAATTGCAATTAATTTTCTTGTGTCATGCCTAATTAAATCCTCTCTCAATTACAATTTTTTTTTTAGCACTAAAGAATTTATGGAAAAGCTATGTTCTAACATTTCTCATTCTTCTATTTTGATATAAATGGTGTTTTAGTCTATGGTTATGATCTTATAATATATGTTTTTGAACTTGAAATGTATGTGATTTTGAGGGTCCATGATATGCCAACTAGCTAGCTAATGTGATTTAAGAGATTCAGATAGAGATTGCAAGAGAGTTGGAGCACTCTTCAGGGATAGTTCTATTATCCTATTTGGAAATTATTTTATGAAACTTCTTTGTGAAATAATTTTAAAGGAAAAAAATAATAATAATCTAACCTACCACTTAAGATAATACTGATTATAATTGAGAAAAAGATAGAGCTTTTTGCACTCCACTAGCTAATTTATGCACTCCTCTTTTAGTTTTTTTGCATAGCACATTACATAGTTATTTTTTAATTTAATTTTTTTTTCATAAATTATAATTCCTAAACTACCTTTTTTAATATTTTACCCTAATAGAATATACTAAAGTTATGGTAGGCATAACATTATTTTATTTTTATTCCTTTTGTTTTGGAGTCATGCATAATTTTTGAATAAAATTCTTACCCTCGTACATAATTCTTTTTATTCGCACCACTCCCTCCATTGCTGCTTTAATTTTTTCTTTTCTTTAACTTTATATATATAATATGCATTAATAATTTATCAATAATATTTATTGCACTGTTGGTACCATAATTTTGCCGCATATTTCAAAATGGTACTAGATTTTTAATTTTTTTCTTTTCAGTTACTAAAATTCTTTTTTTTTTCTTTTCAGTACCACAATTTCTATTTTTGGTACATATTAAAGTATCTCAAACATGTCCGATCAAATTTAACATACGTGACAGCTAGAATAAAAATATTTTTAGTACATTCGTCATGTAAACATCTCATTAAACAGCCTAATCATCTTGTTGGTCCCAAAGAACAATTTTTCTTTGTGTGCCCCATAAAATAAAATTTAACAAATTTTATTTTATATAGTCCACAAGATGATGAGACTGCTTAACTGGATGCTTACATGGCAAATATACAAAAAATATATTTATTCAGACTGTCAGACATGTTAAATTTGATCGAAAATCATTAAAAGACTATGATATGAAATTTGATAGAAAATTATTAAGGAACTATGATATGAAAAAAAAATTAAGGAACTATGATATGAAAAAAAAATTAAGGAACCGAAAAAAAATAAAAAATCTTATGTCATTTGGGTCAAAATTATGGTACCGTTTGTACAATAAATCATTTAACCATAACTAAGGTGTGAACATCGAAAAAAAAAAAAAAAACCTAAGGTGTGAACTGCTGAGTAATGCGAACTTATGCACAAACTGATCATGTGACTTATAAAGCTTAATACGGAAATGCACAAACATAGTAAAATCACTGATCCAGACATCGAGGAACTTGCTTAATTGGCTGGAGCATTAACCAAGAGAGTGTATGGCCTGTGTTCAATCTCTTGGGGTCCTTATATATATATATATATGTTTGTGTAGCATGCATTCATATGAAGAAAAAAACTTATCCCATTGAACTTCTATTTTCTTTTAGAAGAAAAATATTAATTCTTGAATAAACTTCAGCACTAAATATAAATATATAATTGATTAAAGCAAGCAATTCTTGTGAAGTTTTATTTTATAAAACTTGAATTTCTTTTTCTTGTTTCTAGAAATTAAGACGTTATGTTTTTCTTAAATTGTTTCTTGGATTAGTTTTAATTTATTAGTATAAAAACAGCTGCTACTTAGCAAAAATTCTTGTTTACCTTGCCAATTTGATGTTAATATAATTTTGACATAATTGCCATTTAGTTTTAGTTATTATTTTAGTAAATAATTGCCAACAAAAAAACATTTCTAATCAGTGGCTATCTCAGTATAATATTTGGTGTCCGGCCACATGGCAATAACAAAGCAATAATTTTAAACTACTGATTTTTGCTCTAATGGTTGTAGAACAAAAAGAGCAGAGATAAAATGTTGTTGTATCCTACCATAACTATAGTGTCTCTATTAGGGTAAAATATTAAAAAAAGGTAATTTAAAAATTGTAATTTATAAAAAAATAAATATTTTAATTAAAAGATAACTATGTATTTTGTTATAAAAAAAATTAAAAGAGGACTGCAGAAATCAATTAATGGAGTGTAAAAATTTCCACTCTTTAGAAAAATTCTTTTTAGATATTAATAAATAAAAATAGCTCATATATTTTTATTGTGTAGCTTTTTTTGTGAAGAATAGTAATATTTTACTTATCAAAGTATAGTAATAATGAAATTATATTACATCAGTAAATAATTAAAGAAATATAAAAATGTAGCACAATTTTAGTAAATTTAATTTGAATTGTTGAATGAATTATTGGATTTTAGTAATTTTAATTTTTTTTTAAATTAAATTCAAGGACAAACTTTGATTTACTTAATTTTTAAACTAAATAATTGATTTTTAGTTGATTGATTTTTTTTTTAAAAAAAAAAATCAATTCACCAACAAACTTTGATTTACATAATTTTTAACTGAATAATTCTGACTGACAAAATGATCATTTCATGATTTATAAAGATAAATAAATAAAAGAATAAGTGTGCATTCTAAAGAGCAAATATTAAAATGGAATTTGACAGACTAAAGCTATCAAACTATGGAACAGAGGAAGAAAGCTGTATATATTTTTTGTGTATATGTACAAAAGTTACAGCACCATTATATACAACAATACTTATGTCTATAAATAGCAAATCTAGATAATCAAGGAATATAAATAGGTAATATACAATATGAATGCCAAAATATTAGGAGAGATTTTCTTCCTTAATTGTCGGCAAGATCTTCTCTGTTTGACATCCCCCTCAAATTGATGATAGTTGTCAACAAGCATCAATTTGCTCATAGGATACTCATGGCTAGCAAAGAACATAGGTTTAGTGAATAAGTCTGCAATTTGATCATGCGATGAGACATGAACAAGGCATAGAACTTTATCTTGAACCAATTCATGAATGTAATGGCAATCAACTTCAATGTGTTTGGTACGCTCATGATGAACTGGATTGGTTGCAATGCTAATAGCACTAGTATTATCACCAAATAGAGGAATAGATGTATGATCACCAGTAACACCAAAGTCAAGGAGAAGTCGCCAAAGCCATACAAGTTCAGAACTAATAGAAGATATAGATCGATACTCAACCTTAGTAGAAGATTTGGATACCCTTTCTTGCTTTTTACAATTCCATGAAATGGGTGAATCACCTAGAAAAACACACCAGCCTGTCATGGAACGGCGAGTGTCAACACATCCTGCATAGTCAGCATCAAAATATGCTTTAAGAGTAAGAGGTGTGTTGGAAGGAAAGAAAAGACCACGGTCACAAGTGCCCTTAAGATAGCGAATGATTCGATGAAGTGCTGAAAGATGAGGATATCGAGGCTGAGAAACAAATTGATTAACAACCTGAAAAACAAAAGAGATATCAGGACGTATGATGGTGAGATAAATAAGGCTACCCACCAAGCATCAGTACAAAGTAGGATCAGAAAGAAGTGCACCATCATCACATTTTAATTTCAAATTTTGTTCCATCGAAGTTGAACAAACTTTATTATCAGTCAAGTTAGCTAACTTAAGGAGATCCTCAATGTACTTGTGTTGTGTAAGAAAGAGGCAGTTAAAGGAGGATGACACTTCCAAACTCAAAAAGTAAGTGAGAGTCCCAAGATCCTTCATATGAAAGGGATCCTAAAGAAACTTTTTAAATTCAATAATTCCTTGTTATTCACTACCTCTGATGACCATATCATCCATATAAAGAAGCAAATAACAATGCCATGAGAAGAGCAATGAGTGAATAGTGATGGATCATTAGAACTTTGCTAAAAACCAACTGAACAAATAGTAGAGTAAAACTTTTCAAACCATGCTCGAGGTGCCTATTTGAGACCAAAAAGAGATTGGTTAAGTTTGTAAATTACATTAGAATCACTAAGAGAATAACTAGGGGGACACTCTATATAAAAAGTTTCCTTCAAATGGCCATGAAGAAAAGCATTTTTGACATCCAATTGATACAATGGCCAATATTAATAAGATGCAATTGCAAGAAGAGTTCTAACTATTGTCATTTTTGCAACTGGAGCAAACGTTTCTTCATAATCAATACCACATTCCTGCTTGCAGCCTTGAGTTACTAATCGAGCTTTTTAGTGGTCTAAAGTACCATCAGGCTTAACTTTAATAGTCTATCCATTTTCTCCCTATGGCAGAAGTATTAGATGGTCGTGGGACTGAATCCCAAGTATGATTCTCTGTCAATGCCTCAAGCTCCTCATCCATTGCCTTTTTCCAACATGCTTGCTCCATTTCCTGTTTATAAGTAGAAGGAATCTAGACATAATTAAGGTTAGTAAAAAGAGTTTACCGATCAAATGGTTTACCAAAATTAACATGAGTGGATCATTTTAAATGAGGCAAAGTCGATGGTGGTGCAATACTTGGGACAATAGTGAAAGTACCTTCAAGCTCGTGATTAGGAAGAGGCACAACAAGCGTGTCAAAAACAACACTAGATGAACCACAAAATGAAGGATCCAAAAAATTGTACAACATGGAAATGGTAGAATTTGGAAGCAATGCACTTAAAGGTGAGGCATAAAAATACAAGTTTTCAAAAAAATGACATTATGAAATACCTGTAGGCGATGAAGTTGAGGATCATAACAAATGTAACTATACCCAATAAAAACGCATTTAGCAGCCTTGGCAGATAATTTATGTCGTTCATGGGGTGGAAGCAAAATAAAATGAACACAACCAAAAACACGAAGATGTATGTAATTTGGTGATTTATGAAAAAGAGAAAAGAATGGAGATTGATTACCAAGTATAGTAATAGTCTGCCTGTTTATAAGATAAACAGTGGTATGTACAGCCTCTACTCAAAATTGAGATGGAACACAAGACTCCAACAAAAGAGTTCTACCAATTTCCACAACATGACGATTTTTACGCTTCACCACCCTATTGTTTGAGAGTCCTATGGCAAGATTGTTGAGCTAAAATACCTTTTGCAGTAAAGAATTGAACAAGTTCAAATGCACAAAACTCTCCACCAGGATCAAACAAAAAAAAATTTATTGTCTTCCTAAATTGTGTTTCTATCATAGTGACAAATGTTTTGGCAATATTGGCTAATTAATATTTAGCATGCAAGAAATACACCCAAGTATAATTTGTAAAATGATCAATAAATAGAATAAAATATTTATAACTAAGTCTAGATAAAATAGGCGAAGGTCCCTATAAATCACAATGATTAAGATCAAAAGGTGCATCAACTTTAGTAGTACTAGAAACAAACGACAATTTAGCAAATTTGCTAAGAACACAAGTTTCACAATGTCTAAAAATATGATTCTTATCATTCAATCTATCCGGGAGAACCTGAGATGTGAACATATATTCTAACCTAATTGTATGTGGGTGACCCAAATGATGATGTCATAGATCCCAAGTGTTTTTCTCAAGTGAAGCAGATGAGGTGACGGTAAGACAAAATGGGGAATTCTTTTTTGGATCAAGATTAAGGTGAAACAAACACCCATGTTTATGCCCTTTCATGATCTCTCACCTCATTTAAAGGTCCTACACATCACAATAGGTGAAAATTTAACTAAACAATTGTGATCAATTAGTTGTCCAACAGAAATCAAATTGGCTATCAATTGGGGAACATAAAAGGTATTAGGAAGACAAATGGATTTTGGAGAATTATTTGACAAGCAAGCAGTTCCAATTCCTTGAATTGGTAATTTTCTACCATTTGCAGTAGTGACAAATTAATTTAAGGGACAAGGCTTTAGATCAACAAACACATATTTTTTATGAGTCATGTGATTAAAGGTGGTTGAATCGAGAAACTAAGGATTTGATTTATTTCGTGTACCTGATATCCCAGCAACAACAAAAAATAGAAGAAAAGTGTTGACTTCATAGAGTCTTGACTAATCTTTTGAACGACTTGTGGTGTGAAAGACATTGCATATGTATTTTATGTTGTTTTTTTCACTACCATTTGATCACAACTCATAGTAACACAAGCTGCTTGACTTTCCTTATTCATCAAAATTCTGTACTCCAAAATAACATGGCCTGGTTTCTTACAATAGTTGCATATATTTCACTTTCGACAATGAGATTGCACATGCCCGAGTTCTTTGCAATTGTTACACCGAATATCTTTTTGTTTCCATTCCTTTATTTTGATTGATATCTACCACGTGAAGCAAGAAATATATAATCAGTAGTATTACTTTTTGTGTTCAGTTGAGCTTGAGTTTTCAGGCGTGTTTCATCACGAATAAGTTCACCCAAAATAGATTCCATATTCAGATCACCGCAGTTGATCAAAGTATCCCTTGATGTCTCAAATTAAGGTCGAAGCTTCATGAGAAATTGCATCACTCTTCCTCGATCTCGTTCTTTCTTTACTTCAACGTATGTAGTAGGTGAAATTATTGAAGAAGATATCATGTCTTGTTATGTCCATAACTTTAGCATTGCAACATAAAACTGTAAATATCTCTATCCTCTGGGCTGATATTTGCTACTTCATATTCAAGTTCAAATTATCTTGACTAATTCACCTGAGAATAAATCCCATATAGCAGCAGCAGCGGTTTTGAAAGATCGGAGACTTAGAGCAATGTCAGGTTTAACCGAGTTGAGTATCCAAGTGATAATTTGTGCATTCTTTGTTTTCCAATTGCTTTTTGCCTTCTCATTACCTTCTTCTTTTTCAAGGCCATCAAGAATTCCAAATAAACCTTTTCCTTCAACAAAAATTCAAAAATGAAACTCCCAAAGTGCAAAATTTCTGCCATTGAATTTGACAGATATCGTTTCGAATTTTTTTTGTATCCATGATGATCAATCACAATAATTCAAGCTAGAGCAGATCCTCTAAAGAATAGCCACAAAGAACGAAGCAAGAAAAATTCTCAAAAGAATATAAACTAGAATGTAAAAGATTTTCTCAATCCTCTGATATCATATCAAACTAAGGAACAGAAGAAGAAAGTTGTATATATTTTCTGTGTATATGTACAAAGGTTACAATACCATTATATACAACAACACTAATGCCTATAAATGGCAAACCTAGCTAATCAAGGAATACAAATAGGTAATATACAATATGAATCCCAAAATATTAGAGGAGATTTTCTTCCTTAATTATCGGCAAGTTTTTCTCTGTTTGACAAAAGCCAATCTGTCATTCTTGTGCTGTCCTTCCAAAATGTTGTTTAAAATTGTGCTCAAATTAAAAGCTAAAAAAATTTTAAAAAATCAGAACATCTTTTTGAAAAAATTAATATCATATGAAAATATATAGTCTTATTGGCATTATATCCACTTTAAAAGAGATCTATAGCATAGATGATATCTCAACAGCTTTTCAATTTGTCAATAGTCTGAATTGAGTAGATTTCCATTATGTGATGTTCAAATTTATGCTGTCCATTCCAAATATCATCAATACATCAAGAAAAAGAATTAGTAACAAATTCCTTAATATTCTTTTTTTAAATCATTAACTTTTTGAAATAGAACTTTTAAATATTTCTCTTAATCTAGTAGCATATTTATAATTTTGCTAGCTATATTTAAATACTAAATATGAAAAAAATAATTATTGTTAAAAGGTAATTTTATAGTTTCACTTACTACTTTATCAGAATTCATAGTATTTTGACTTGTCCATTATATGATTGGAAATTTTTCATTTTTTGGAGGTCATCTCATTAAATTTTAGGTTTATATAGAATTAGGCAATCTTATTCCACAATTTTTGGTGATTATCGAAGCTTTGTGCACTGAATCTATTATTCCAACCTTCAATCCCTTTTCAAGTATCCTAATTGAGATAAATCCAATTGAATTCTTGCCTTGACAATTAGCACTTTTTAATTTTAAATAATGCTAACTTGAAACCCTAATTTTATATTCTAAAATTATTTTTTTTCTTTTTTTAACTAAAAATTATTGGTTAAGAAAGAGATAAGAAAGTGTAAAAATATTAATGGACTATATATATAATATGAAATAGTTTTTTTTTTTTTTTAACTGGGAGATAGTCTTCTCTTATTAAAATATGTCAAAATTAATTTCGTAAAAAATAAAATTTTAACTTCTTACCTCCTAATATTTTATAGAATCGAAACTACTGGACCATTCTCTTAAAAATACTAAAATTTTTATGATAAAAAAAATACTAAAATTTTCATGAAATCCTACAGAAAGTTTCAAGATAAATAAAATTATCTTCGTTCTTTTGAGGGAAAAAAGTTCAATATGATTTTTACATGCAATTATGGATAAACATATCAACTAAGACCCAACTCATAAGAATGTTCACATATATAGAGAAAGCAAGATGTTTCTGCCTTGGCCGAAAGGTGAAATTAATTGAATAATTACTTTGCTTAAATGAACCAACTTCTTTTTTTCTTTTCCAAAAATTGTCAAAATTATACCAAAAAATCTTTAATGATAATATTAAATAATACTTTTGTTAATGTAAAGAATAATTAGAGCCACCCCTCAGTTAATGATACATCCTAATCAACACGTAACTATAAGGTTGTAATGTGGAGGGAGAAAAGCCCCACTAATTGCCCAAACCTCATATGATAATTAACCCTTAGCTTGTTAAAGATTCTAACATATTATAAGAAAATACAGGCACATTAACGGTGTTCATTTAAATTAATCTTTGGTAAAAGAAAATCAGCAAGAGATATTAATAGCATTTTTTTAAAAATAAAAAGAATTATCCATTTATTAAAAATTAAAAATTAAAAATAAATTTTAATTAACCCTAGGGCACAGATTAGTCGGTAAAGGGGTTGTCCTAGCTTAAGAGGTTGGGGTTCGATCCCCAACCTTGTATGCCGCTTAAAATTTGGAGTCAGATCTTACCACCTCAAAAGGGTCCTACCCAACTCGAACGACTATTTTGAGCGTGGTACAGATTTAAATGTATCTCTCATAGTTGGAACCCATTCAGAACATCTCGTAATTATATAAAAAATAAATTTTAATGAAAAAATAATATAAATAAGAATAAAATTAAAAAAATATTAAAATAAAATTTTACTATCTTAAAATTTTTTGTTATTATTTTTAATTGCATTGATAAATTTTTTTTAATTTGTAACTAGATGATTTAAAATTTATAAAGGAACACCATCTCATAAAAGATAAAAAATTTATAAAAAATTTAAAATTTTTACTAAAAATTAACAAAAAAATAAATTAAAGATCTTTATTTATTAAATACAAAATAACAAATAAACAAAATAAAAAAAGATAATAAGGAACTATTATGAATCTAAAAGTTGATAGAAAATAAAAGTTTTTGACAAAAAAGAAAAGAGAAAAAAGAAATGGTTAGGAATTTGTTTTTTCTAAAATCAAGATATTTAATATTAATAGCATTTTTAGTTAGGCTTGTCGATATTAAAAATCCAAGGATTTTTAATATCGACAAGCCTAAAATGAAATATAAATTTAATAAAAACAAAAAAAATAGAACAGAAAATATTAGGTATCACAATATATATATATATATATATATTGAACAAATATCTTACCCACAAATCAGCTTTTAAATTTACTTGGTGATTCATCGTAAGAGAAATAATTTGACAAAAATTATTTTACTGCAAATAATGCATTTTATTGCAATAAAATAAAAATATATTAATTTAATGACAAAATACATATTATCAAATAAATCATTATAAGCAAAGTATAAGACAAACAAAGATTAAAAAAGTTTCATCTCAATATATGTTCATGAACATTGTAGCACGAAATTTTGGTATCAACATCAATTAGATGTTATGACAAACAAATTGTACCAAAAATAACTATTATTCACTGTATTTTTTTTTTATATATATTATATGATTAACCAAATTTTGTCACATAAAATATTTGTATTATGATGAAATAAAAAATTTGCATGATAAAATATTAAAAGAAAGCAGATTAGACTGTAACAAAAGACATATTTTAGACCTATATTTTAAAAGAAAACAAATTTTTGGACTTGGATTATAAATTGTGACTAAATATTAATTTTTATGACAAAATTATAATTTATTGTGACAATATATTTCGTCATATTAGATCAATTCTAATGATAAATTATTTAATTATGTCATAACGGGTTTTTCAATATTATGGTAAAATATAATTTT
>CATIWM010196179.1:0-20131 GCA_949671775.1 Mallotus repandus
AACCAATGCTCAACCACAAACAAAATAAAAAATAAATAAATAAAAATTAAAAGAACATACAAAATCTCCACTCAAACCTTAAGTAACTTTTACAACACTATCAATAATAATGAAGGTCTGCTCAACATCATCAAATAAAGCATCTTCAACCTAAAAATAAAAACAACAAATCAAAGTAAAACTAATAAACAAAATGAAACATAAAAGATAATAAATTAACATAACAAAAAAAACATAACACACCAAATTAGACTGCTTCAACACTTTATCACCGTCTTTATCATAACTATCTTTGATATTGGAATTCAAACCAACATCATCATGTAATTTCTTACCACCCTTAAAATAAAAACAAATAACAAAGTATCAGAAACTAAAAAGATACAAAAATAATAAAACCTAACATACCTTAATAGAATCTTCAAACTTTGAATTACAAGCTTCTTTATTCTCACCATCCACTCCACCTTCACTACCTTTACATTCACTTTCTTTATCTTCAGCAGCCTTTTCAACACCACCAACATCACTTAAACCAAAAGCAAAAGCACTAACAACACCTACACTTTTCCTTGCACATTTAAAACAAGATAAAAAACTAAAAGTAAACTAAAAAAAACAAAAAAATCACATATAAAAAATAAATAATACATTCACCTTCAACACCTGATGGACTGCCTCCATCATCTCCATCATCATCTTTCTTTTTCTTAAGAACAATATTAAAACTTTCAAGAGACTCAACATCAGAATCATCTAAATCATCTTTCTTCTTAGAATCATTAGATTCAATCTCATAATCACCAACCCCATCCTATAGCAAAAAGTATACATTAGGCTTCCTTTAAGTATATTATACAAAAAAATTAAAAATAACAACTACAAATTACCTTTTCACCAACATCTTCAAGATAAACAACATCAAATTTTTCCATAATCAATTTCACATAAGAAGAAATATAATCGAACTTTTAATAGACAAACAACTTCAAATCATTCAACCCATTCATCTAATAGTCTTGTTTCCCAATTAATTGCTTTACAACATCATCGAAATTAGGTGAACTTGTACCATCACCAGAACCATTATTAGCTATCAGCTGCTATAAACAATTGAACCAGTATAAATAAAAGGATGATTAGTGACGACATATTCTATCATTGATCCGTTGCTAATTGGATTTTGTGACAGATGAGCGAGGGCAATTATCCTATAGGAGAAATGTTGGTCGCTAACAGAATTAGCGACAAATATATTAACATCACAAAATTTTACGATGGTGTATAATCCGTCATTATTTTTGGTCCCTAGATATCTGGTATCCATTGCTAATTGGCAACAAGTTAGCAATATATTATTTATTCAATCACTGATACTATAGATTTAAAAAAGAAATTATTAATGTTTGTGACAGCTTAGCAATGGCTAAATTTGTTGTTAATGGTTTCAATTTTGGTTTTTTTTAGAATTGCTTTTTGTAATTATCAAATGAAATTCATATTATAAATTAAGAAAATAGAAATATTTATGATAAATGAAAAATGAATAATAACTCCTATATAATCCGCCAAATGTTAATGTAGAAGCTAGTGATAAATCAGACTGAGAGGTAAGAGCCGGTGGCTATGGTCGGTGGTGGCTGTGATTAACCAACATTAACATTATGTTTTGGATAATGGTAACTTTGAATGAAATTTTGATACGACCAATCAACTCAAAAACACATATTACACTAGTAAACTTTGCTAAAAAACAATTACACGAGGTCACTCAGACTTGTTATGATTCTTATGTAGATATTTTCCAGGAAAATTTATTGTTGGTGCCTATGCTTTTGAATTAATTGTAACCAAAATTGTATTCAAAGTCACCATCTTACAAACACATGAAAACAATACTGATTACTTAAATTCACAAAATAATGTTAATTATCTAAGTTTTTTAAATTTAAAGAATTAATTAAGTTAGTCATATAATTTCACAGCATTTAACTAAATTCCAAAATTAACTAAATGATTCTCTAAATATATTCTCAAATTATTTATCTAGTACACAAAATTAACTCAAATAACTAAATTATCCAAATATATTCTCAAATTATTTATTTAAATTTGCAATATTAACTAAACTAATTAAATTCTTTAAATATTCTCTCAAATTATTTATCTAAACTCACTAAATTAACTCAAATAAATAAAATCTCTAAATATATTTTCAATTATTTATCTAAATTCACAAAAATAAACTAAACTAACTAAATTCTCAAATTATTTATCTAAATTCACAAAATTCAGTGAATTATCTCAACTAATTTCACTAAATTAATTAAATATTTTCTCTAAATATATTCTCAAATTATTTGTATAAGTTCACAAAATAAAGTGAATTATTTCGACAAAATCATCTATCAAAATTAATTCAAATAACTAAACTAACTAAATTCTCTAAATATATTCTCAAATTATTTATCTAAATTCACAAAATTCAAAAATGAAAAAATTTAAATTAACAAACAATTGTCTAAACATATTCAAGAAACTATCTAAATATACTCTAACAATTATTCCAAAAAATTATATATATATATATATAGTGCGAAAATCGACTGCAAAAATTGGTGGTGGTGGTGTTTCGATGGTTGCGATTGTGGCAGAGGTTGAGTCTTCAGTGGTGGCAGCAAGTGTGTGTGTATGCTCATACTGCGAAAATCGGCTACAAAAATTGGTGGCAGTGGTGGTAAAGGTTAAGTCTCCGGTGGTGGCAGCAAGTCTGGTTGTGGCCGCAGTCCGGTGATAGTGGTTAGGTCTTATGGTATGGCCAGTGGCTGAAAAAGAGAGTTTTTTTTTCTTACTTTTTTTACTTGTTTCTGCAGAAAGTGGAAGGGAGCGCTACTTTACCCTAAAATTCAACTACAGACCTATTCGTCACTAAATTTTAGAGTTGTCCTGCCAATAAGCATTTTATGTCGGATTCAAAAATCCATTTCTATTTAATAACAACAGGTAATCCATAACATGGTTTTATTTGTTCGTTGTTAATTTCGTCCCAATTATTAGTTCGCCATTTTTGTCACTCATATTCGTCTTTGTTTTACCTTTATTTTTAATGCTTGTTTGAGAAGAAATTAGGGGATATAAATGGAATATAAAATATTTTAAAATACCAATTCTTTACTTCTCCTTCCTTACATCTTGATTTTGGGTGTAAGAAAATTGAATGTTATAAATATATAGATAGGTAAAGTTTACCCTCTTTTTACCACTTGTTTATTGACTCTCCATTTTCCTTATGTCCACTCTATTCAAACAGAGGAATATTTAAAATGATGTCTTTGTCTTTATTGTTGAAGATGTCACTAATAACATTTTTCATCCTATTGTTGAGTTCTAATTTAGGGGTGGTGATTCGTGTTAACGGGTCGTGTTTAGATACGAATATAACATGAATATGACCCATTTAATTAATTATGTCAAAATTATATATATATTCGAACACAAATGCATTTAATTAACAGACGAAACGACTCGTGTCGCCTATTTAATATGTATTTAAACATGTTACAAACATGACAAGAATATGTTTTAACACCGGTTTAACATGTTAATATTCACTTAATATTAAATTAATATTTATTAATAATGTAAATTAATATTATATTTATTTAATATTAATTTAATAAAAGCTGTATAATTTTTTTATAAATATGCAATTCTTATTATATTTAATAATCTAATTTTTTTACTAAATAATATATTAATATAATATATTATTTATTTGAGACTAATATTTGATATAAATCTATCTATTTATATTAAAAAATGACCTACTTTCGATAACATAAATTATCAATAATAATTTACACCAAGTTTTTGTAATTTCTATTATTAATATTAATTAACACTAAATTATATAAATATAATATTTTCATTTACTTGATACTAAATTAAATATTGTATAATATTTAGTTAGTTTAAATAGTCGTAATACTTAATATGAATGCTAATTTCCACTATGAATTTTGTTAATAATAATATTAGTATATATCAAAACTATGTATTTCTATTAAATGACCATACTAGTTTGTGCCAAAGACACATTATAATAGATACATAAATTTTTTAATAATTTAATTTGATTTATTTAATTTTGAGTTAATATTGAATAATATTTTATTTGATAATTTAAAATTTTTATATATGTTACTATATTAATGTATATATAAATGAGTTAATACGTGTTTAAATGGGTTAGATGAGTTCAAACTGTTTAAGCATTATTTTATTCGCGTTTTAAATGGATTAACCTGTTTATAACTTGAATCTATTTATACTCCAAACTTGTTTAACTTTGTGTCATATCGTATTATTTAAATGAATCATGTCACAAATTGTAAATCTATTCCAACTTACATCCAAGAATCTACCCTAATTATATCCAATTTTGGAGGCATGATAGATGTACCATAAAAATTGTCGTCATTCAATAGCTATGGTTCAATCCATATTGGAATCTTAGAGTACGTTAGTGCAATGGTTAAGTTTCAAATACAATAAAAAGCATAGGAGAAGCATGTGATAAAATAGTCAAGTGATAAGTTTTCTCTAAATGTATTTTAAGGTGCATGGTTCAAATGCTATTATTGTTGATTTAAAAGGAGAAAGTTGCCTCTTATTGTATAGTTCATCAATATTTAAGTCATATAACTTCCCTATTAATAGAATAATAAAATATATATAGAGGGGCAAAATATATATTTTTTCTTTATAATTGTTAATTACATTTGATTTTACAAAAATAACATAAAAAAGTAGCTTGAATATAAAGTATTTGTGTAAATCAGTTAAGTCAAAGTCGAATTCTAGCTAGTTCAGACTTAGTTTATTTGTTATCAAGCTAAGTTTATTATGTTATTTGTTGAGCAATATATATATTTTTTCTTTATAATTGTTAGTTACGTTTGATTTTAAAAAATAAAATAGTAACTTGAATACAAAGTAGTAGTGCAAAAGTCAAGTTGAGTTCTAGCTACTTAATACTTAATTTATTTGTTAATGAGCTAAGTTTATTATGATATTTGTTATTCGTGAGTTGTTCATAAGTTTAGACCAATCTAAAAATTTTAAACATATAATTATAAATTAAAATTATTCATTATAATATTAAAAATAAATTATTCATAAATAAATAATAATATAAATGTTGGGGTTTCGTGATTCAAACACGCAGCGAAAAAATAAAATTTTAATAAAAAACCTCTAACAGGATCTATGTAATTCGATTAATTGATTTATTTAGGGTTTCCAAAACCTTACCACTGATGAAAAGGGGCAAGATTATTGGAAGGACAAGAGGGGGTTCACTCCGGTGACACCACACCTCGAGCTTTTAATGTTCTTGGCCGGATTGAGACGTCTCCAATATGGCTACGTCCTCTACAATTATCCACACGAACAACCTTAAACGAAAATGAGTGTGTGTGCTAGCATTCTTTCTTGAAAGTCTCACTTCTCAAGAACTCAGTATTTTTGTTTTCTAAATGGTGAGAAACCAAAATTTTGTGGCAAAATGAGAAGTATGTGAAAACGCTAGAGAAAATGATATATTTATACACTTCTTCTTTAGCGTTTCACTTTCCAAAATGATTTTTGTAACTCCTCCAAAACGTTTTTGGTATATCACCTTTCTATTTCTGTTTTGATTCAAATTCCAAAATAGATTTTGTTTCCTATTTATTTAAAATAAAAATTATTTTAAATAAATAAATAAATATATTCCAAAATAGAAATTGTTTCCTATTTATTTAAAATAAAAATTATCTTAAATAAATAAATAATTATATATATATATAGTATTTATTTATTTATTTACCACAAAGTTTTTACTGGATTGGTAAACCCAAGTTTTTTTTGGACCTGTTTTAAATGTGCGACCCTGTAGATTCATATAACATTGGCAGTAGGCCTGAAATCCTAATTCAGGCCTACTAGTCATAAGTGACCTCTAGCAAGATATTATGACTACCAAAATTATATGAAGGTCTATAATCTGACATAACCTAATTTACAGTGAATATTGTAGTTATTTTGTCCCACGATATCTTGATTGAATATAAGGCATAGTTTATGTCATCCTTATACAATTCAACCATATTATCTTTTGATTCTAAGTAGATTAAGAATGATAACTCTTTATCAATTCATTCCGGCATGGCCATGCTTTTTTTTTCAATTTATCTTATCAAGGGGCCCACAGATATCTTACTCAGATAGAGGGACAAATTCTTTTTTAATACCTCACATTTCTCACATAACTCATTCTATATCCAACAACAATTTATTTCATCATCTTGTTAAAAACAATGTTAGAATGTGTCAAAATACAAAATAATTATGTAGGAAACCATGGTGATTTTAAGGTACTAGGACTAAAACAATACTTATGAAAATTATCTATGTAGTATTCTCATAGTGGGTCAATCCAATACATCATTTCTCAAACAAGTACCTATGAGCTTACTTAATTAATATCTCATATACATGATTAGTAAAACATAATCATCAATCAACACCATACTAGCCTTTATTCATTGTTATTTCAATAATTATGAATGACTAGGGATAAATCATAATAGAATTCATATAAGGGTTTTACTATCAAGTCACATACCATCACCTTAGGAAGAATTGACTATTCAAGTGATTATTATAATATAAGATAATAATAAAAATGCCTCTTTGTTAATAAAATCAACCAATGATAAAGTCAAAACATAGTCACACATGATTGACCTAGTGCATATTACTAACAATAAATATGATAAATTTATAATTTTATTATGATAATATATTTTTAAATATTTTTATATTTATTATAATTAAAAATTTACATTTTTAGTATTTAACATTGAACTACTAATATATTAAAAAGGTAAATTACTAAAATCCCCCTGAGGTTTACTCAAATAAATTAGTCGATCCCACTATTTTAGTAATATATTATGACATCTCTCAGTTTTGTTTATATTTGTGGTGCAATTGATTATGGGGATTATAACAAATGAGCATGTCTTAAAACTCATGGAGTTTGAGAGAATGGTCCAAAGTCTGAACCTTGGCAAGCATTATCAATGTTGTCTCTACACTATTAAGCATAGCAGCACTAATGCAGCCACCACCATTACACTCATGGACCCAAATGACCAAAGCCTACCACCACCATAATAACAATCTTTGCTTGCAGCCTAAACAACACAAGACCTCAAAATCTTAATTCTCAGCTTTAAACTCTTCCCAAAAATTAAACAAAAGAACCAAAATATAAATTGCAATACACCATGACAAAACAAAGAATAAGTATACCACTTTTGGGTAGACAACAAAGAAGAAGAACAAATGACTCAAAGAACTAATAGAAAGAAATAAACAACCTTAAATTCTTAACTAAATCCAAAGAATAGACAGGGTAACAACTTATTTCCCACTTTTAGGTTTGATTCTGGTAAGGAATGAGGTTGTAATTAGAGATGAGGTTAAGGGTAAGGGTGGAGTTGAGGTTGACGCTAGGTTTGGGTTTACTCTCCCATTCATGTATGATTAGTAGAATTGCTTACGTCAGTGGTACCGGTGACACCGTTGACTTCAACGACCTTAGCGGTGGTGGTAGATTTTGAAAAGAAGGGAGCAAGAGTCATGAGGGTTGGGGATTTAATTTCTGTGCCAGGGGATTTGATTTTGGTTCTAGGGGTTAGGCAATTCCATTTGTTTTTTTCAACTTTTTTATTAATAGATAATAGTACAAAGGACATTATTGTCTTTTCATACTAATAACCCACAAGTTTCACATGCGCAAAGATCATATCAGCAAGTTTATTCAACAATTCTAACACCTTAACAATTTTTAACATGCAACTGTTTGTTTATCTGTAAAAAATATTTAATTGTAATTTTTTAACAAGTTGACACTTAATTGTATAAATAAAAATTGGGACACTCAATTGTTAAAATAGAGTTTTTGGGGGGGCATTTTTCAAAAAATCCAAAAAAGAAAAACAAGAAGAAATAAATGGGCTTGGAGAAATCATTTAGGCGGTCACGAAGGCGAGAAGACCGGGACTAGAAAGCCCTACTCTGTAGCTCGATCGGTTGTCCTTTTTCTTCTCCAACAAACAAAAACAACAGCAACAGCAACAGCAACAGCTACAGCTACCATTTCTCTCAATTCAATTACTTCTCTTCTTCCCCCGGCCTTTACTCTTCAACTCTACCTTTGGGCTGCTTTTCTATTTTCTAAATGACCAACATATAAAAACGAAAAAAAAGAAGAAGCATAAACAGAGGCTTTTTCTCAGATATATAGAACCCGGAAGGCAGAGCGGTCGTCTAAGCTTTGCAGCGGTATTCATTTTTCCTTCATAACCCTGCTATGGTTTCTCTGGAATTGGCTAGGTTTCCATTTTGAAGTATAATTAATATTGTTCAAAGAGGTTTTTTTTTTTTTTTTTAGTCGAATGTGATTGGTTTATTATGTGAAGTAATAGATGGATAGGTACCAGAGGGTAGAGAAGGCCAAGGCAGATACGCCCATAAATGAGAATGAGATTAGAATTACTACTCAAGGCAGGATGCGAAATTATATTACTTACGCCACCACTCTGCTCCAGGTACTCAGTCCTCAACCCTTCTTCTCTCTCTCTCTCTCTTTTTGGGTCGTGTTAGGTGTATTCCTTGCTTATCATATTGGGATTTTAGCAAATTAATTGATGCTTTTGATGATAAAATTTTAATACTTTGCTGAACTATTAGATGCTTGAATAGAATTGTGACCATTCTTCTAATTTAGTAGGAACAAAAGGCTACGTTTACACCATTGTTTGATTGGACTTTGTCATTGCAGAATTGGGGTTTTGATGACTATTTTTCTAGTTTGGTTGGCCACATTTGCAACCTTTTTTCATTGGACTTTGTCTTTACCGAATTGGGTTTTTGATGAACCGCATCTATTGTGATTTTCTCTTATGGTGGATTGTTTTGAAATGGAATGTGTAATGGATTATGATTTGGGATTGTAATTTGAGATGGCCTTCACTCTTTTGGTTTTGTATATATTGAAATTCAGCTGTGTTCAATTGGACCACTAGCTAATCCTAGTCCACAGATGTTACTTTTTGTTTTAGTTTTGATCTAAGTAGCATCGAAACAGAATCGTGACACCAGATATGACGAAATGACTTTTTTACAAATATAGAAAATGGATACGTGGAGGAAATGTGTAAATATAAAAATGTAAGGATATATAAATAGATATTAAAAGTATATAAGTATATATAAATATAAATTTTAGATATGAATATTGTAAAATGTATCGATTACTACCAGTTAATAATATAATTATAAATTATTTTGTTTAGTTAAGAAAAAATGGAATTCTTTCTTAATTTATTATTTTTTTATTTAGGAAAAAACTCAAGAAATGTAATTTTCAAGTTGGAAATGTGTTTCCTAATTTTTCAAATTTGAGGAAATGTTTCTAAAACATTTCTCAGGAGTTTTTTGAAGTTTCCAATTTGGACACTTTTTTGAAATGTGGAAAGGCCTGCTAGTTGAAGTTTCCATACGTCATAGGTTTTGATAATAATGTAACTTTTACGACCACTCTGAAGTTTGTTTACAATTGTTCCTTTGTTTTTATCGATGCAGGAGAAAGGGTCTGATGAAATTGTACTTAAAGCCATGGGCAGAGCTATTAGTAAGACTGTGATGATTGCTGAGCTGATTAAGGTGCGATGATGATAATGTTCTTCTTCTCCCTCTCTTTTTTTTTTTTTCTTAATCTTCTGCCCGCTCTCACAAGTGTATACCCTTGCTGCTTTCAGAGAAGAATTGTTGGTCTGCATCAGACAACCACAATTGGATCAACTGATATAACTGACATGTGGGAGCCACTAGAAGAAGGCCTTCTTCCGTATGTAACTTCTGAATTTTATACTACTGTGCTGATGTAACGCCATTTTTAGTCTCTAATCACTATAATAATTGTTTCTTTTGTTTTCTTGCAGTCTGGAGACTACTCGGCATGTTTCAATGATCACTATTACTTTTTCCAAAAAGGAAATGGAAACATCCTCCACAGGGTAATTTTTAATTATATTGACCGAATCCTTAGAAATGTAACACTGTTATGATTTTGTCATTGGGGTATATGTTGCATAAAAAGTGGTCATTATAGATCTGGTTATATAATACGTCATTTTTATTCTAGTTGAATGGTTGTGGTATGCTAATTGCTGATGGCTGATTGGTAGGAATTATTATTAGTTGCATTTATCAGCTGTCAGAATGGTAAAACTGGTAAAATTTGCATTTGTCAACTGTTATACATGTAAAACTATATTTTCTTTTTAACGTGCGATCTGTTTGGATAGCTTTTGTTTTGGTAGCCATCAAATCCATATATAAGTTATTCTATCTTGTAGTTTTAGGATGTTCAAACTCAGTTATGTTTGAATAAAGCTTATTGACTGTTTTCAGAACTTCTTGCACATGGTTTGTGCATGTATAGTAGTGGGACTTTTATATTTGGAGAGTGCCATGGGATTGTTTGCAGTTTTATGATAAATACATAAGTCTGTAATCTAGATTAAATTTGTTTGTGTCATTCAAAGCTTCATCCATCTCATGTTGATTACTTTTATATTTTTTTTAGAGGTTTTATAATACTTATAGTATTATTGATATTAAACTTTTCTTGTTTGATATATTTTATTTATCTCCTTGTGAATTTCCCTTATTTATTTCACATTCCAGGACGATCATATACCTTGTGGCTATTACACAGACACACGGACAGACAGACAAACACAAACATGCACACACATAAATTTTAGCCATAACTCGAAAACTTAATCAATGTTAATGGTTTCCTAATTTCTCTTCTCCTATCTTCGAACACAGATATCAACCTCCTCTTCCAGTTGACCAAGTGAAGCCATTGAATGAATTTGAAGATGAAGGTGTAGTGAAAACCTTTCTATTTATTCTTGAAGCTGTTGCTACTGCTTAAAAACAATTCATTTTATATGCATTCTTTCTTCTAATTCAGAAGGCTCACCAAGAATGCGAGGCAGAGGTCGTGGTGGTTTGGGAAGAGGAAGGGGTAGAGGTAGAGGTAGGGCTCACTGTTTCTGTTGATTTTTTTTTTTTTTTATGTTACTTTGTTTGTTCCATGTGGTTTATTTTAGATTCTTTATCATCTATAAACAAAATATATATGACAAGGGACTGTCTTTTCTTTTATGGTTTAGTATAATAATTACAAGGTAGCTGACCTCGTGTACTCTTGACTAATCCTTCTGTTGGTGTTGGGTGTGTTGCATTCGTCATTCTAATTTTGGTCTGGGCTATTGTGTTTGTTTAGACTATTGAATTTTGTTTAAAAGTTTGGAACGCGCATACATTCAAACAACAAACAATTACATCCACTGGAAGCATTATGAGCAAAAAATGTCAATATCTTGTTTAAGTCAATGTTTATATGACTTCATGTTTTTTAGGATATGAAATAGGATTCCCAACTGCCTAGAGGATATGCCATTTTTAGTGCTACTGTTTTCATAGAGTTATATTTTGCTCCACCTGGCTTAATTTTCTCAATTGATCATGATTGGTCATTAAAATGTATTTGTAGGGAATTACAATGGAACAGGAGAGTATAATGGTGATAAATGGGAGGGGGGCCGTAATTATGGCGGTCGAGGTCGAGGCCGTGGAAGAGGTCGTTTCTTTCGAGGCCAAGGCAGGGGTCGAGGGCGTGGTTTTGGTGGTCAGTCAAGTGGATACTATGATTATGGTGAATCTCAGGCACTGCCTGCTCCTAGTCGTGGTGAGTTTTGGAAGTAGGGATACTCAAACATCATCTTCCTTCATCTTGAAATAGCATTACTTTATGTTTTATGAGTATTAGCAATTGCAATTGATATTTTTGATAAATAATGGCCCCGGAAACTTTTGGTTAATTGTTCTTGTCCTTGGTGCTGCCATTTAATCATCTTCTAAGCTTGAAAAATGGTGGTTCAGTTTTAGATGAATTAATGCATAATAAGAAAATGTTAGCTTCCAATAGTGTAATAAGGCAAGCTTCTATCTTGTACATATGCAGGTCTAGCATTCATGTTACCTCTTGTTATAGCGTGCAATTTAGGGCAATAAAAGTTGAGATTGTCTGAATCAAGATCCTCTGACATTAACAGTTTTTTTTTTTTTTAATAAAGAAATTGATGGCTCAATTTTATAAATAAGAAAATGGATTTGGTGTCTGTCTTATTCAAGTGTTGAGCTACAATTGGCTTTATGTTTACATGGAAGAAAAAGCCATCATCTTTTATTCCTCTGCAGATGATAGAATTAATATCTTTAACATGTGGCTGGTTTTAGACCTGAAAAGTCTATATGATGTGCTGATTGCTCGGAGCTCGAAATGTCTTTTATCAGACCCTACTGCATCTTGCTTTGATCATAATCACTTGTCCTAGAATGAACTGTCATATGAATAAGCTTTAGATCAGATTGGATTGAAATTTGAGCGGGAGCGACACTAATATTGTGGTATGCAATGCATCAAGCAAATAATCTTGTATTTTAGATCTAGAAAACTGGAGAATGAATGAATGAGCGCAAATTTTGGTTGTTATTTTTGCCTTGTAAAATTCTCATATGAACTTAACTCATGCTATTTTCATTGAATGCTGCCTGGAGGTTTTGCAGGTCGTGGTCGTGGCAGGGGAAGGGGACGTGGGGGAGGTCGTAGTTTCAGGTCAGACGGTCCAGTTCAAGCATCAGCTGCTTGAGCAGCAATTATGGTGAAAATATGTTGTTGGTTTGCAGTTGAAATATGATACATGGATGCCTGCTCTGCTTGTGTCTTGGTGAAATTTGGTGATATTTAGGGGCATTGTCTTAAGTTTCAAGTTAATGAAGTGTAGGGGCTACGATGCTTGCAGTTTTGTCTTCATGTAGGTGGAGAAGATTATCTTTGTCGTTACTGCTGATCAGGTGTTCAGCATACCAGGCAAAGCTTGTATATTTGTTTTTCTTCCTATATAGGAATTATAGAGCAGTACATTCTTTTATTCTTAATAACAAAAATAGATGGTGCATGCTAATTTTAATGGAACGTCATTTTAGTCCTCACCTTAAATTACTTCTAAAATTCTCTCTTTAATTTATTGAAGACAACAAGTGTTTCTTTTTTTAACTGGGGAGGGGTGGCAATTACTGAGCTCTTGGTCTGTATAATTTCTTGAAGGGAATAATACTGTTAGACTATTCAACGTTCGGTAAACATTCAACAAGCTGAGATTTATTGAAGAGGATAGCTTTCATTCATTGTAAATTGCTTAAAAAAAAGTAATAACTTCATTAAAAAGTTCTTCAGATATTTGCTTATATATAAAAAGCAATTTTTTTTTCTAATCAAGAAAAAAGAGCCTGTAGCTCAGTGGATAGAGCGTCTGTTTCCTAAGCAGAAAAGTCGTCGGGTCGACCCTTATCTGATTGTTGCTTTAAGGGTCGGTGTTAAAATTGGATTTAATATGATATTTATATAATTATATTAAAATAAAAAAAATAAAATATTAAATATATACAAATTTGATTAAATTTGTGTGCCTATTAAAAGTACGAGTCAAATATTAAAAAATTTAAACTTAAATTTAAATTTAAATTTAACTTGATTATTAACCAATTGATTTTAAAATTTTTTTTAGTTAATAATTGATTTAACTCGACTATGCCCCTAATTTTAAACTCTACACATTTTCCTTAAAAATTTCTCTTTTATTTTTTTTTTTTAATTTCACAAAAAGGCTAACAATAACTAACCACCTATTCGATCTACTTTTAAAAATAAAATTAGCTATTTGTATCATAAAATTTGTTGTTATGGAATAGCATTTAAAATTAAGCTCTACTATTTATTTATTTAATACTTTTCATTATTTTTAATGTAAAATTATAAATTTACCTCATAATAATTTTTCCTTTTATAAATTTAAAGGGAAAATTATCAATTCTATCCTGAATTTTAACTCAATTATCAATTGAATCATATTTTGAAAGTCATTTCAATTTGCTCTTTCAACTTTGTGAATTGTGTCAATTCTATCCAATTTTATTTCAGGGACCTAATTGTATTTTTTAAAAATTAATTTTAGATCTCTATAAAATAAATTTGACACTTATTAAATTTTTTATCCTCTTTTTCCTATAAGAAAAACTAAAATGTAAGAAAATGTTTATAAATTCTAATTTTGTCACTCTTGACATAAATTTAAAAATTAATTTCTACATATTTTTCATAAATTTTTAAATTTTAACTATTTTAAAATTTACTTCTCAGCTTTTAACCACGTTATTTAGAAAATTTCCTAATAGAGGTCAAACAAAAAAAAAGTAACAGATAAAAAAAGGGAGAATTTTGAGATACTAAAAATATTAGTCTAAAATATAAAAATTATTTACTTTTTCTAAAAAATTTGAAAAAAAAATTAGAGTTTTATTACTATTTATAGTGATAGTTAAAAGTACTTAATTTATTGATTTTTATTTTTATTAATATTAGTCTATATAATAAATTGATTCACAAGTTATCATTTTATTTCTTATTATTTTTAGTTGATACATAAAAAATTAAAAATTTTATGTAAAATTTTAAAAATTAATTTAAATTGATTTCAAAAATAGTAAAATAAAAACTTGAAAACATTTTTCAAATTTTATTTTCTTAAAAAAAGAAAAAAATTGATTAAGTATCAAATTTATTTTATAGGGATCTAAAAGTAATTTTTAAAAGTACAATCAGATCCTTCAAATAAAATTGAATGAAATTAATATAATTTATAAAGTTGAAGAAGCAAATTGAAATAATTTTCGATATAGGATTTAATTGATAATTGGACTAAAGTTGAGGATAGAGCATATCTCTTTCTCAAATTTAAATAACACATAATAAGAATATATAATAAACTAAAATTATGAGAAAATAAGTTAATAAGACATCATTTGTCCTTGTTCAGTAAAGGTTGAGATCAGGAGGGTACTTTCTATGTTATCTTACCTGAGTCATTCCTCTTTCTGAACACAATGTGAGATGAGCTCATTCAAAAACAAAGTCTCTTCTTGAGAATTATGGCTCACCTTATATTGGCCAAATTATGCCAAATATCAAAATTAGACTAAATATATAAAAGTTCGATTATCGAGGGCATGAGTCAAATATTAAAAAGTTGAAACTCAACTTATTAGTCAACTCAAGCTATTCAAGCTCATATTTAACTTGATTATTAACCAATTGATTTTAAAATTTTTTGAGTCAATATCGAGTACTTGTAAATCAACTTAACTTCACCACACCCTAATTTTTAACTCTACGTATTTCTCTTAAAAATTTGTTTGTTTTTTTTTAAATTTCACAGAAGGGCTAACAATAATTAACCACCTACCAATCCACTTTTAAAATTAAATTAGCTATTTTGAAAAATTTATTGTTATAAAATAGCATTCAAAATAAAACTTTATTATTTATTTATATAAAAATTTTCATTGTTTTTAATGTAAAATCATAAATTTACCTCATAATAATTTTTTCCTATATAAATTTAAATAACACATAATAAAAATATATAATAAACTAAAACATTATGAAAAAATAAGTAAATAATACATCATTTTTTCTTATTAAAAAAGGTTGAGACTAGGTGAATACTTTCTATGTTATCTTAGTTCAATCGTTCACAGTGTGAGATGAACTCATTGATAGAATAGGCCTTTTTCTAAAATTTATAGCTCACCTTAAACTGACCAAATTGTGTCAGAAGGAAAATAAAAATTATATACACCAACAAATCCTCATTGAGTTCTAGCTTAAGTACTTCTAATTTACATGCAGGATGACACATCTCGACGATGTATTCTCTGATATTATCTTTATCTTTAGCCCTCATTGAAATTAGACTTATTCAAAAGTATACTAATTTAAGCCTTTTTGTTCATAAGAAACTTCTTTTCAATATCTACAAGGAACTCCATGACCATAATGATATAGTTTTTCAAACATTGTGCCCTTAAATGCTTGTGGAATTCCCTTCTTCATGATCATCATTGACGCATTGTGTAACTTGAATAATCAACACACGATTGATTATTGAAAATAAACAAGTCTCAATCTAGAGACAAACTTCTCAATCCAGAGAATAAACAAAGCAAAAGCTTTAATTTTATTAATAAAAATAAAATAGCCATCTTAAACAAACCCTAAAACATCTAATCATACCCTAGACATAATATGGGTATAATAAGAATTAAAGTAATATCCCAAACAATCAAATAAAAGAAAATACACAAAATAAGAAAATATTTTTTGCAAAACGCATGACTATATCAAAAAGGATGCACAATCATGTGCATTTGATACCCAAAATGCATACTCTCAGGCACAACCATGTGGCATGGGGCGCATAGTCGTGTCTGACTCTAGACTGTCAAACTTGAGTTATTTAGACTTAGACATAACCATGTCAGAATACACAAACAACCATGTAAGAAAACCTGCACATCCATGTTTACTTCAAGATTCCTCTTGGTTGCCTTATGAACGCTCTGCTTTAGTCACCTCCACTTGTAATGAACTCGCCTCGAGCTATTTTTTAGATATCCAAGACTCATATCTAGTTGAAACAAGGTAAGATCATTAAAATCGAAGTCTTTAAAATTCCCATCTAACTTGGTAAATTCACCACATAAGCATTGTTATTGATCTTTCTAGTAATCTTGTAGGGTCCATACTTCCTTTATTGAAGCTTGCTATGGCCACTTTGCATTCTAGCCGTACTAATGAACACCATCACTTCATTTTTAACATAAAAAACCTTGAACAACCTATGCTTGTATGCCTCCATCTTGTACTTTGTATTAGCCTTTTCTAACTTGTTATTGACATCTGCTTCCACCTCTTGCAATTGCTTTGCCAAATCACAAACTGCTACACTGAGACCAGATGTTAAGGTTATTTTTCAAAACCACGAAGGCTAATGATGAAAGTAGTAAAATATCTCACCAGCATATGAGATTGATCAATAATGATGATTGATAAACAATTTTAGAACTATTTGAAAGACTAAAACCCTACCTAAGTACCAAACAGAACCTTTCTAACACCAAACCTGACCTTGAGAAAGAGGTTTTGATGATTGAGAGAGAGAGCATGTGTTAAGTTTCATTTGTCGAGTCAATTAGTAAAGTCCTTAAAATGATTATTTTTATGTTTGTATTGTCTATTTTTCAGACTGATTTTTATTATAGGAGCTTTGGTTTAATCTTAGGAAGCCTCGGAATAAAAAGTCAAATTGTGGTCAACGAACCTTTTACAGAGGTCAAATCGAGCTCCTAGGATTGAATTTCAGTTTAAAACTATATTTTAAAATACAGTGTATTTGTGTAGACTATTGACAAAAAGTCAATTTTGACCTCTAGTGGTTAAATCAGGTCCCACACGTGTATTAAAATAAGGTATAATTTTTTAGGAGTAGTTACCAAGTAAAGAATATTCTATTTAGAAATATTCTAGGATAAGTGTCACATTAGAATTGACACAAGTATATACTTGTCTTTTAGTACCTAATAATACCCTTTTATGTTGTAACTTAATTACAACAATGACATTTAGCTTTTGTTTAAGGAAGCATTGTGGGTGTTGGGGGGAGGATGGGTTCGAGGAGAAGCTAATGAAAAGAGAGAAAATTACTGAAGCAAAAGTAAGATTGAGAAAAG
The DNA here is from genome assembly GCA_949671775.1 of Mallotus repandus. Classification (NCBI taxonomy): domain Eukaryota; kingdom Viridiplantae; phylum Streptophyta; class Magnoliopsida; order Malpighiales; family Euphorbiaceae; genus Mallotus; species Mallotus repandus. The sequence goes on from CATIWM010196179.1 coordinate 17,821, forward strand.
AATAAAAAAAGAGAGAGTGAAAAATAAGAAAAATGAGCTAAAATAATGCTTAACTCGTCTCTCCTCTTCTTAAGCTTTTTTCTCTCTCCATTATTTACAAGTTTTTCAACCCAAACATAACCCCAACTAACCTAAAAACAAATCCCAACATAAAAATCAAACAAAAAATCAACTCTTAAACAACCAAAGTGCACACTTGACCCTTTTAGCTTTTAAGTTTAAATTCTTTAAACTACTCTCTCTTTTTGGTGAGTTTAATCTCATATTCTGAGTCTAAACACTTTCTAAAACATGATTCTCTTCTTCTTGTGTCTTTGTTTTTGGGTTTGGGGCCATCAAAATTCATGTTTGAATAAGAATTACTTGTTCTTTGCAAAACTGGCTGTTTATGTTAAAGTCGGGTGTTCATCTTGTAAAACTGGCAAAAGGCCTTCAAAACTAGCCAAAAAAACTTCTCAGACTAACCAAAGAAGTGGTAAAACTGGCCCTTTAAGTGGAAAAATTGGCCATCCATGTCTGAGTTCTGAAAACTTGCTTGTTTTGCTTCAAAAATGACTCTGATGATGGTCTTAGAGGCTCAAATACATTCAATGATGATTATACATCATCTAAATGAGCCTTAATGGTCATAGGATGATTGGATTTCATTTATTTTCAATTTATTTTTATTTTCTAAGAATTTTCTTCTTCTTACAACTCTTGTTTCAAAACCTTTGCATTTTCTTTTTTATTTGATCCTGCATTTGGGTTGATGATAAACATTGTGTGGTTTGTTGTGCATTCTTCATTGTGATTTTGAGTTTTTGATTTGATTATGTTTTGATTTGATGTCCTAATATTGTGCATTTATGTCTTAGAACTATATGTTGATTATTGTGCATTAACATTGTGTGTCACATGTTCATTTGTGTTGATTTCGTATTGTGATTCTTGTGTTAATATCCTTGTTTTAGTCTTCGGTGATCAATATGTGATAGTTCTTAAGTCTAATCTTTTATTATTGAAAGTTGAGTGTGTATTGTGATCATATATGTGACCATTTGTGCATTTTGTGATCCTAGGAGTACTAATTGGCCATTGTTGGTTAAATTAGTGCTTCCAAAAGATCTAAATGTAATCTATGTGCTTTTCATTGAACTCTAATCAATATTCTCTTGTTTTGGTGATTAATTTATGATAGTTTTTAATCTAATTTGTAAATATTGAGTGTCTTGAGGTTATTATATGTGTATTTTGCATATTTGTGATTTTGTGCTCATTTTGTGAACCTAGAAGCATCAATTGATCACTATTGGTTGAAATGATGTTTTGAAAGAGATTAATCATCATTTTTGTATTTCTTTTTGACTTTTAATAAACTTTAATTTGTTTTATCATTTGAATATTGCTTCTAACCAATTCTTCTTCTTTTATTGATAATTATTACTAACTAAATCATCTTATTTCTTACATTTCTTGCATTTGTACATTCTCATGTGCTTGATGCATATCATTTGCCTTTTTGCATATCACTATTATGTGTGAATTATCTTTAGATCTTTTAGGATCATTTTACATGAACCCCGACATGCATCACTACTATTTTGCATGAATTTTGAAATTGCATCATATTGCATGCACCCCGACTCTCAATCTCTCAATTACTAACTATACTAATATTACTAAATCTACTAACTACTAACATTTACTTTTATTGCAATTTACTTTTCAAGCATTTTTGTTATTATTGATTATTATATATTGTTCATCAATTCTCACTTTATATCTATATTATATATCTATCTCACATACATATATGTATATATCATATTTATGCTATTTATATACTATTATTATATATATAAGTATATGTTTTGTATTTATATTATATCTATATTCTATACTATTATATTCTCATATATTTTATTATTAATATTAATATCAATCTCTACACTTATTTATATCTTATGTGCATCTCTATACTCAAATTCCATCCTTAATCTCCTTTTCTTTATGTCTAATTTACATATTTCTTTTATTTCATTATTTACTTTATATTTGTTTATATTTCATTATACTTGCAATCTCCACTGTCAATCTCACTTTCTATATATTTTATGTTATTTATCATTTATTTGCTCATTTTCCTTCATATCTATCTCATAATATTTGCTATCTCTACAATCCTACTCTCTCTATCTTTAATCTTATTTTCTTTACATTTTTATGTTTAATTTGCAATTTTATGTTTAATTTATCATTTTCATGTTCTAATTTTTTTATTTAGTTATTCATCTTTTACTTGATTCTATTTCTATGTTATTTCTCTACT
>CATIWM010196221.1:0-11667 GCA_949671775.1 Mallotus repandus
GTCATAGTATGAGACATACATTAACAATGACAATGTGTATTTTGATAGGTTTGTGCAACATGTTTATGTGCATTGTGTTGTGCAGCATGCCTATTATAATTATGTCTAGTGTACATATAAGCATGCTTTGGTTGTGGTGCTCTAGTTTGAGCCTTACCTCTTTGTGTCAATGAAGGTTGAGTCTTATTGAACTTTCCCTTATGGTTCGACACATGAGACCTCTTAGCTTTAAAGGCTTGAGTCTCATTTTTGGATGTAGATGCAATAAAATAATGTGATGCTTTAACAAAATTAATGTGTGATGGTGATGAGGGAGTTATTTCATTTTTATATCAAATTCCATAAGTATCTCCATGAAATTTTTGAGAGTAAAGAAGACTATTTAAAGTCTCTTTTCCCTTTTGAAATTTAGAAATGGAATTCTTTAACTCTAAGACTTCTTTAGAAAGTTTATGATTTTCATCATTTGCTTTCTTAAGTTGGTCTTTCAAAGAACTTGAGCATTCCAAATCACTAGCAAATTTTTCATTTGTTTTAATAAGTTTAGAAAAATCATTTTTTAAGTTTTCGAATTCCTCAGATAAGCTAGTAAACTTATAAAACTTTTTCCTAGAAAGTAAACTAGTATATTTATGCATAATTTTCATCATCATGGTACCTCTTTTTCATCATCAGCATTTGCTTTCGTAAGTTGGTCTTTCAAAGAACTTGAGCATTCCAAATCACTAGCAAAATTTTCATTTGTTTTAATAAGTTTAAAAAAATCATTTTTTAAGTTTTCGAATTCCTCAGATAAGCTAGTAAACTTATAAAACTTTTTCCTAGAAAGTAAGCTAGTATATTTATGCATAATTTTCATCATCATGGTACCTCTTTTTCATCATCATCATCATCATCATGGTACCTCTTCTTCATCTTCAAGAGCTATGAAGCAAAGGTTGGCCATTTCTTCATGTTCATCTTCCTTCTCGGATTCGGAGGAGTCATCCCAAATAACTTTGAAGGCCTTCTTCCTATCCTTTGCTCCTTTGTTCTTGAATTTGAGTTTGGGGCACTTACTTTGGATGTGACCCAGTTTCTTGCATTCATAGCAAGTAACTTCTTTTGTTTTCTTCTTACCATCTCATTCATACTTTTTGTTGTCTCTAGTTCTTGAGGGGTGTTGTTTTCTCAAGAATTTTTTGAAGTTTCTTGTGAGTATGACAATTTCATCATCTTCTTCACCAGAATCTTCAATGTTTTTTTTTTCACTATCATTTTGTGAAGCTTTTAAGGCAATGCTTTTCTTCTTGTCTTCCTTCTCTTCTTACTCTTTGCCTCTTTATTTTATTGTAAGTTCATGGGTGAGAAGCTTTCCAATAAATACATCGGTTGAGAGAGTTGAGCGGTCTTGAGCTTCCTTAATTGAAGTAACTCAGAGATTCCCAATCCTTCTTAGGTAGGATTCTTAGAATCTTGTTGTTTACTTCTTCCTTGGAGAAATGTTTTCCAAGTTTCTTGAGGGTTGTGAGAAGAGCCATGAGACGGTTTGCCATATCTATGATAGATTTATGTGGCTTCATTTTGAAGAGTTCATACTCATACAGGTGGAGTTGGACCTTCTTGCTTCTAACTTGTACATCGCCTTCATAATGGTTTTCCAAGGTCTCCCACATTTCCTTAGCAGAAATACAACATTGAGGCTTGCCACTTTCTTCTTTTGTCATGAAGGATGCTATAGTGATCATAGCCTTTTTATTCTTGATGTTTTCTTCCTTTTGATCATTACTCCATTCATCTCTTGAAAAAATAGTGACTACACCATCTTTGGCAGCTTTAGAAGGTTCCCATCCTTTTAGGACACTTTCCCAAAGTCTAGATTCATTATCTAGATATATCTCCATTTTGAATTTCTAATTTGGATAATCACTACCATCAAATAAAGGTCTAAGAGAGGAGTTTTGATTTTCACTTCCTATGATCTTGTATTCTAGCAATAAAGTTTCTATAATTTAAGCTCTGATACCAAATGAAAGAGCCCTAGAGAGGGGGGGGGGTGAATAGGGCTACCAAATAAAAATCAAAACTTAAAAACCAATAAACAAGAATTGAAAGAATGTTGAGATGGATAATGATGAACATAAGAATTTAAGGAGTTTGAATTCTCAACAATCCTACATCTCCACCTAACTTATCCCCAAGTTAGGATTTTCAATCACCCACAATCTTATTAACAAGATTAAGTATAGACAAGAGTTTAAGGCTCACTCTTACAACCTTACAAATAAGAGTTTCAAGGCTTACTCCAAAACCAATTCCTAAGTGTTTTAATGGCTAGACACTTAAACCAATTCCTTTAGAATAGAACCTCAATTCTCATTTTCTAAATCCAAGAAAATAAAAGAATAATAATTTCTATTCTAATCACTCACCAACTCTCACAAGAGTTATAAAAAAATAAAAATGAATTTTGAGAGAATTTTGAGCTTAATTGAATGCTTGAGAGTGTATAAATGATAAACAAGTTTCTTGGCTTCTAAATGATCTTTAGAGGTTGTATTTATAGTTGAGCAATTCAATTATAGCTGTTAGAAACAATAATTTTGTTTCTAATAAATTTAAACTTCATTTGAATGAAATTTGGACTTTTGAGCTATAAATACTCTACTCTCGGTCGGGATTTCATCGGTCCCAGTCAGGACATCCAAAAATATATCCATTATAGCCATTGAGATTTGAACTCTGCGTTGGTCTCGATCGAGACATCATTGGTCCCAGTCGGGACCTTGGTCGTCCTGAGTAGGACATTCACTCGGGATATGTACTGAAAGTTTTCTTCAATTTTTATAAAATTTTGTCCCGGTCGGGATTTGCATGGTCCCGGTGTCTGAGTGCTGTGGTCAAGCAATCAGTAGAGAAGTAAGGTGAGATGTGGGGTTTCCCTTACAAACCCTCTGATGCTTAAGGCAGAGAGAGATTAGAGATAGAAACCACTAAAGAACTCGAGCATACCTAGAAAAAGCGCACTCGAGTTCTGGCAACGCCTCCATTATAAGTGGTGGCTACTGAAACCATTGATGCTTCGAGAAAGCTCATTTGGGAGCCAGACCTTGATGAAGAGGAGCTGATAGAGGGGAGCGGGCTATTTATCAAACGTCCACGGCTCCCTGGATGTCCGAATATGAGAAAATTTGTCCTCCAAAAGATTAATCCTCCTTGCATTCAAAATGCTCAAGTTCGAGACCAATATGCTGAGTCCTTGCGTCTGCCGAAGGATATATTGCAGTGGATGGATCTGGGGAACGATGAGCTTCCCAACGCTCTAATTTCACAGACCCTGGAGGTATATTATCTAAACTTTTAAATTCACACTTTTTTTTAAGTTTTTTGAGATTTGATGTTTTCTTTTCCCAGCTGGTACAAGGGTTGTTGTTGTGGAAGGACAACCAATACTTCCAAAAGAGTGAGAATAGTTTGAAGGAAGAAAAACTTAGTGCCATTGAGCTAGAATATGAGAAGAAGCTTGATGCAACGAAGCGTGCTCTTGAGATCGCAGAGATAGAGCAGGCGAAGGGGAAGTCCAAAGTTGAGTCTTACCAAAAAAAGATTGAAGAACTCGAGCATGCCCAAGCCCAGCTAACCAAAAGAATTGAAGAGCAGGATGCCAACTCGGACACTCTAAGGAAGAATCTGGCAGTGGAGAAAGATGCTCGGAAGGTAGATTTGAAGTCTTACCGGGACATGGTTGATGGATTTCTCAAAGCTTACAAATCTGAATCCAGGAGGGTACTGCTTGTTCAGCATGGATATCTGGACTTCTCTGAATTGGAGAAGATAACACCTAATGATCTCGCAAGGCTAGCTTCTGAGGCAGAGGTTGTGAAGAAGTCTGTTTTGAAACAATGAAAAGACCAGAAGGCCGCAGGAAATAAAGTTACTGCTGCTAAGGGGGCTACTTCTGAGCAACCAACTGAGCCTAAAGCTGCTGGTAAGCAATCGTCTGCTGCTGTTGAAATAAATGAAAATCAACCTTCTGAGAAACCTAGCTCAGTGTCTGATGATGTTGACGGCCCCTAGAATCCAGGGCTAATGTAAATGTTGAATAATTTCTTTTTCCCCCTTTTTTTTGAGTGTAGATTCGCTTTGAAAATGAATGGAAATAGTACTTTTATTTTTTGTTTCTTCATTTAAGTACAATTTCTCTATTGGTAATATTTCCTCAGACTGTCTGAGTTCTAATATCGGGGCAATTCTCTACCCTGTAAATTTTGTATTTTGTATGCACCCTTGGTAGTTTTTTCTGTAATCTGATAAGGGCCTTCCCAATTGGGTTCGAGTTTGCTTGTTTTGGAATTGCCTTTACCGATGTCTACCTTTCTTAACACCAGGTCTCCGACTTTGAACTGCATTGGCTGGACATGTTTATTGTGGTATCCAGCGGCTTTTAATTTCTATGCTTCTGAGATAATGGATGCTCATTCTCTTCTTTCTTCCAATAAGTCTAGACATATCTGAGCATTAATGTTGTTGACCTCTGGGTCCAATTCTCTTGTTACCCTGTAGCTTAATGACCTGATATCCACAGGAATCACTGCATCCATTCCGTAGGTTAATCTGAAGGGAGTCTCTCCAGTTGAATTCCTGGGTGTTGTTCTATATGCCCAAATAACATTATTGAGCTCTTCAACCCAATTCCCTTTCTTTTCATTTAGCCTTTTCTTCAATCCTTGCATGATGGTTCTGTTGGTAACTTATGTCTGACCATTCATCTAGTGATGAGCTATTGAGGTGAATTTGACCTTGATGCCCAAGTTTGAGCAAAATGATTTAAACTTGTTATTGTCAAACTGCTTTTCATTATCTGTGATCAGGGTGTGAGGTATTTTGAACCTCCAAATGATTTCCTTCCAAAAGAAGTGTTGTATCTGAGCCTCTATTATGGTTGGAACTACTTCAACCTCTACCCACTTGGTGAAATGGTCAATAGCTACAATCAAGAATTTCTTTTGTGATGTCGAGATTGGGAATGGTCCCAGAATGTCCATTCCTCAAACAGCGAAGGGCCATGGACTTTCAATGGGATGTTGGATTATAGATTGTTTGTGATTCAGTTGAGTAAACTGTTGGCATTTGGAACACTTTTGGATAAGTTGTTGCGCATCTCGGGATATAGTTGGCCAATAGTATCCTTGGAGCAATGCCTTTTTAACAAGCGAGCTTTGGGCTTTATGAGCTCCATATATTCCTTCATGGATTTCTCTGAACACATAATTGCCTTATTCCGGAGAAACACATTTTGACCATGGGTGAGACAAAGATCTTCTGTAAAGTTCTCCTTTATAGATGGAGTAATATGCAGCTTTGAGTCTCAGTTTTTGGGCTTTAAATTTGTCTTGAGGTAAGGCACTATGGTTTAAGTATTCAATGATTGGCTTTGTCCATTCTACTACATTCTGAGTGTTCATGATTTCTACTTCTTCGATGCTTGGTTTAGCTAGCTTATTGAAGGTTTGACCATCTTCTGATGCTGACTTTGCTAACAGGTCTGCTTCTATGTTCTCACTTTTGGGGATCTGCAGTATTTTTCATTGCCTCCCTTCTTGTTCAAGCTTTTTTAGGAGCTGTCTCAATTTTATGACATATTTGACCATGCTTAGGTCTTTGACCTGGTATGTCCCTTTGACTTGGTTGACCACTAGTTGAGAGTCAAAGTAGATTTTGAGATTCTCGGCCCTTACCTCAATGGCTAACCTAAGTCCTATGATCAATGCGTCATATTCAGTTGCGTTATTCATGGCATTGTACTTGATCTTGATTGCGTATTTTATTCTGACCTTACATGATCCAATGAGAATAATCCCAGCACCAGATCCTTGAGACCCAGATGCTCCGTCGATGTATAACTTCCACTCCAGGTAAGGTATTGAATCTGTTTCTTCTACTGTCATCTCTTGGATGAAGTCTACCAGTGGTTGAGCTATTATCTGGTGATGAGGCTCGTAACTAATATCGAACTTGCTTAGCTGAACAAACCACTGGACTAACCTTCCTGATGTTTTAGGTCTCTGAAGGATTTTCGGCAAGGGGAAGTTGGTTCTGACTATGATCGGATGAGCTTGGAAATATTGTCTAAGCTTCTTAGATGTATGGATGACCATCATGGTGAGTTTATCCAATTTTGGGTACCAGACTTCCAAGCCTCTGAGGATTTTGCTGACATAGTAAATCGGGTTTTGCTGGCTTCCTTCTTCTTGAACCAAGACTGCGATAATAGATTTGCGTCCAATGGAGAGATACAAATATAACACTTTATTTAGAATTGGTCTGCTGAGCAATGGAGGTGATGATAGAAACTTTTTGATTTCTTCAAACGTAGCATGACATTCCTCATTCCACTTGAATTCTTTAGAGTGTTTTAGAGCTCGAAATAGGGGTAAACATTTATTGGCCGAGCATGAGATAAACCTCCTAAGAGCTGTTATCCTGCCATTAAGCTTTTGAAGTTCATTCAGTGCCTTAGGAGTTTTCATGTTCAGAATGACATCCATTTTTTTTGGATTTGCCTCTATCCCTCAGTGTGAAATCATGAAGCCCAAGAACTTTCCAGGTTTTACTCCAAAGACGCATTTATCTGGGTTTAACTTGATTCAGTACTGATCAGGAGTATCGAGGATTTGTTTAAGATCCTCAGTATGTTTTTTTGCATTCTGGCTCTTGACGATAACGTCATTTACGTATACCTCCACATTCTTCCCAATTTGACTTTGGAAGACTTGATTCATCAGCCTTTGATATGTTGTTCCGGCGTTCTTTAGTGCAAAAGGCAGGACTCTGTAGCAGTAAAGACCTCATGTGTAATGAAGGATTTTTTCTCTTGGTCTTCCTCTTTCATTGGGATCTGGTGGTATCCTTCGACAACGTCAATAAAGCTGTACAAGTTGTGGTAGGCTGTTGAGTCTACTAACTGGTCAATCATTGGTAAGAGGTAGCTATCTTTGGGACATGCCTTATTCAAGTCTGTGTAGTCGACACACATTCTTTACTTCCCATTGGCTTTCTTGACCAGTACCACATTAGCTACCCACTCCGAATGTTTAACTTCTCTGATAAATTCAGCATCTAATAACTTTTTGGTCTCCTCAGTAATCAATTTTGTCTTTCATTGGTGAACTTCCTCTTTTGTGAACCACGGGTTTGGCTTCCGGGTTAACATTCAGGCTGTGAGACGCGATCCGAGGATCTACTCCTACAATCTCGAATGCTTATGAGGCAAAGCTATTTGAACGCTCACGCAGAACCTTACTAATCTCTTTGCTGATGTGCTCATCAAGTTCACCACTGATTCTAATTATATTCCGTTTAGCTATCTGTAGAGTCTGGACCTGATCAATAGGTTTTGGGCTTGCTCCCTACTTTTCTGCTTCTAATGCTTCCAGCGGGAATGCTTCCATTCGTGGTTTTACTGCCATTTGATAGCATTGTTTGGCCATGGACTGATCTCCGTGTATGGTGATTACCCGGTCTTCTAAAGGGATTTTCATAGTTAACCTCCTAATGCTTGTAGCAGTATTAATTTCATACAGAATAGGCCGCCCGATGATCCCATTGTAGGTGAGAGGAAGATCTACTATATTGAACAGAGATCTAACTGCTTTGGTATCTCCGGTGACCGTTCCACCATTCCTACTGGCTTGGTAATTCCTCCACAAAAGCTGGTGATTGAATTTTTGATCGTCTTTAAATCGGTAATTGAACCTCCCATTGCTTTGTAGACGTTCCACGAAAGTGCATTGACTGCACTACCTTTATATATCAAAAGTCTTTTTACCAAATAATTTTGGATGTATGCGCTCACGACCAAGGCATCATTATGGGGATGTTGGACATGCTCTCCATCGTCAAATCCAAATGTGATGGTTGGCCTTTGTTTAGGTATTCGGTATTCTTCCCTTAGAGGTCTCTTCATCCTTTTCTCGGTCGTTGTTTCACCTCTAATAATCATGTTAATAACTCCAGTGACTTTAGTATGAGCTTTCTTCATATATGGTGAATCCTCAGCTCGATCATTCGGATCTCGAGTTCTTGTGAATCTTCCTAGCTTCCCATTTTTTATTAACTGTTTGGTCGACCGTGCGAGATCTCGGCACACATCTGTTTCATGCCTGAAACCTCGATGATTTTAGTAATACTTGTTTCCATCCGGTGCCCCTCTTCTCGGAGGGGTTAGCTTTTTTGCTGGAGTTATACCTACACCGTTTACTCTAATCCACATGAGAATTCTTGATCTGGAAGTGTTTAGGGGCGTAAATCCCTTAATTTCTCTTTTGAGCCCTTCCACTAGGTTTTTGTAACTGTTTTGAGGAGCTGGATGCCTTCTTTGATCAGTTTTATCATTCTTTTTAAAAGGTGGCTTTTTGTTATCCCTTCGCAACCTTTTATTATCGTCCATCTTGATTAGTTTAGTAGTTATGGACATGACCTCCAAGAAGGTACGTGGCTCTCTCATTAAGATCTTGTCTTTGAGTTTACCCAATCAGGTTCTATTCTTTAGTGCCTCAGTAGCCACTTCGTCACTTAAGTTCTCTATCTGCATAGCCACTTTATTGAATCTGTCTAAGTAGCTTCTTAATGATTCATTAATATCTTGCCTATGTGTCCAGAGATCGTTTATGCTTTTGGTAGGAGGAACATTAGTGATAAACCGTGTTCTAAACTTCTCAACCAACTTTTCAAAAGATGATATAGAATTCCTCAGAAGCTGGTGATAAACCGTCGTTCCTTCCAACACCCATTTATCTTCCTTTCTTGGTCCTATCTGGGCCTTCTGAATTACTTTTTCTACTTTCTAGGCTATCATAGAGTCATCTAACACTGGGTAGTATAAAAATCATAACTAATGAAACCTTTATAATTTCGCAAAAGTTTTTCTTTTCTATGTCTCTTATCTTTTTTCTTTTTGTTTTGTTGATATTTAGAGAATAAAGCCTAATTTTAAGAGGTTGTTATATTCAAAATCACGTTTTAAATTTTTTTTTTGGAAAAGAGAAAATAAAAAATTCTTCAAAAATTCTTTTTGTAAGAATGTTTTCAAACCATTTTTGTCGGTGTATTATGTTTTCTCAACAAAAGAAAATGGTGCATTGAGTTACCAAAATTATGAAATTGCATTATAGGGGACTAACAAGTCCTTAAACTGGAGAAGACCTACATGTCTTGAAATTGAAAGATGATTAAGAGATTAGTATGACTCAAAGCTGCAACATGAATGCAAAGACCTCAATGTCTATAAACTAAAATTTTCATAAGACCTTAATGTCTTTAAACTGAAATCTTTTTATGAGATCATCAAGTCTTTAAATTGAAATCATTTTATATGACCGTCAAGTTTTTAAACTGAAATCTTTTTATCAAATCATTAAGTCTATAAACTACAATAATTTCCAAAGGACCATTAAACTGAAATCAATAGTACTGTTAAAAGGACCAACATGTCTTTAAACTGAAACTTATTGTGTTTTAAAGGCCCATGAGTCATATCTTTATGTTTTAGAGTTTCTCCATGAAGAAATAAAGCAACGAAGACAATTTCTCTAAGAAAACTATTTGTATACATTGATATTGTTCAACAAATTTCAATTAATGTTTAATTTTAATTTTTTAGGTAGTTTTTATATTTAGATAATGATTTTTTCATTTAGGAATACAATGTTCTCTATTATTTATAAAAGGTGTTGATGAAAGTTCTTCAATGGAGAACTTTCTGTTGCAAATTGCAACTGCAAATAAAAAGTCCAGTACAATGAAAACAACATTTTTATTTCTAATTTTCATGAGTTAATGAAGCAGTATAAAATGAAAAAAGTTTCTATTATTTCTAATTAATGATAAATTGTAGTTTTCTTTTTAGACTAGTTTGGTTTGATTATAAAATTTTGTTAATCACAAGCAAACTATTAAATTCCTTTTATCTCGACATAATTTGTTAGTAGCAAACTCCATTAGGAAATGAACGGTAATATGAATTGTGTCATTAACATTCATTTGCTTATATCAATCAAATGACCTAAAATTATAAAAATAATAGAAATTAGAAAAAAAAAAGCGTCAAACTATCACTAACGACCAACATAACCTCTACTTTAAATAACAAATTGAAAAAGCTATAACTCAGTTACAACAATAAACATGACTTGCACTAATGCTATCGATTACAACATCATCTAAATTCCAACACATTAATAACCTAGCACTTGACTATAAAAAAGCTTGAACAACACCAAACCAATTACAACATAAAATTCATTCTGTAAAATTTATTGCAATTGCAACCTTTCATTACTGCAATTGATTCTCTTATCTTTTTCAGACTTGCTTGCAATTCATCAATTTCTTTTTTGAGTTTCACAATATGGCCTCTTAATACCTCATCATTCATATTATTATTCTTTATGTTACAATTCATTTGCCTTTAACTCCTTTAGCATGAATAGAGTTCTTTTATTGACCCATTCCTCATCCACACAAAATAATTGCATTATGTGTTCTATGAACATAAACTAAATTAAAGACAAGAAGCAAAATTAATCAACAGGAAAATCAAAATCACCATTGAAATCAAAACCATAAAAACCAAAACCAAACAAAAAGTCATAATGTACATTAATTCTAAGACATCCTAAAAGACTATGGTCCGGATTCAATAAAGTCTATGATGCTCACATTTGTAAAAGGTATCATTCCCGTTGGAGCTACTATTTTGGATTCCTTCCTTGCCATTAGATGCTTCAAATTGCATTTTTGATGTTGTAATTATCTCTACCCTCAATTTTCTTCTTACTTTAAATAGTATTCATGATGAGAATTTTGGATTTCTATCAGTTCTCATTTCCTTGTTCTCATCCATAGAACTCTAATTGAAGTGATAGGTGGTCATATACAAGTTAAGTGAAAATGTCGATGTTTTGCGTGTTTTTTTAAAATTTTTGTTTTGATCAAAATGATTTCATTTTAATCTCATCATATAGTTAGCAATTTCTTTGAAATGTTAGATATTCATGATAGCAATTGCACATGCCAATTGAAAATTGAATAAAATTGCAATAAGTCAAAAGAATTACTCTCTAAATTGATACAAATAAAAAGACAAGATATTTAAAAAAATTGACTTATAGTTGAGGATAAATGGGACCCTTTTTTTTTTGTATTTAAGGGTTAGTTGAATTGCATTTGTTAAAAAAAAGATATCAATAAGTAGTACAATTAATAAAAACTTTTGAATGTTTAATTATCACATAAATTTGTTCTTCAATTAATATTATTATAATTTAAAAATTATGGCAAAAATTATAAAATAAAATTATCGTGGTATTTTTTATTTTTAGTTTATTTATAATTTTTGATCTATTAAAATTATGTATTTAATTTTTTATCTATACAAATGTTGCTCTACTTCAAAACTAGTTCACTTAAATGCTCTTCTTTTACATTGTATCTGTTATAACTACTTTTTATTAAAAATAAAATTTTCCTTCACTTGCTAAAATTCTTAAAATATATTAAATATTATTAAAACAAAATGAAATTATGGTAGTTAAAATAAAAATAATATTTAGTTTTACTAAAATTTAGTTGAACGAGTGAAAATAAAAATTTAACTAAAATAATATAACAAATAAAAATTTAACCATT
>CATIWM010196223.1:0-13082 GCA_949671775.1 Mallotus repandus
ACAGTTCTGAACTTCCAAATATGGCCTAAATGACATTAAATTCACAAAATTAAGCCCAATAACAAAAACAAAGGTTATTATTAAATAATACACTGAATTAAAATAAAATACACAATAATAAAATTATAAACATAGATATTATAATAAAACTTACATAAAAATATATATATAAATGCGAGTTATCAGCATCTATGGAGAACAAACTAGATAAATTTTTAGATGCCATCACAAATAAATTGTCTAGCCGTGAGGAGAACCAAAAGAGCATGGAGGCAAAGTTTAATCATATTGCAAAGAATCACTCCTCTTCAATTTAAAACATCGAGGTACAACTTGGACAACTTGCTAATGCCATGGGAACAAGAGCACAAGGAAATCTTTCAAGTACTACAGAGTCAAATCCCAAGGAATTGAAAGCTATCACTTTAAGGAGTGTTAAGGAAGTGAAAACACATGCTGAAATTTTCAAGGAGGATGAGAAAAAAGATGAGGAGCAGTATGTCATGGTAGAAGATAAAGCAAGAGAGGACAGCAAAACAGAGATTCCCAAATATGCATCATTGTCTTTTATGCCAAAACAACCTTTCCCTCAGAGGTTGAAGAAATAGAAGGACAAGGAGGAATTTTCCAAATTTTGGGAAATTTTCAAGAAGTTGCAGATTAATATTCCTCTTGCTGAAGCACTTGTATAGATGCCAAACTATGCCAAATTTTTGAAAGATTTGATTATAAAAAAAATGCAGATGGAATGATCATGAGACAGTACCTTTAACAGAGACATGCAGTTCGATTATCTCAAGGAAAATTCCTGCTAAATTGAAGGATCCAGGGAGTTTTACTATTCCTTGCATTGTTAGCACAAATGAATTTCCTAGATGTCTTTGTGATTTAGGAGCTAGTATTAATTTGTTGCCTCTTTCTGTTTTCAGGAACTTAAGATTGGGAGATGTGAAGCCCACCAACATGTCACCACAGCTGGCAGACCACTCAATTAAGAAACCATATGGCGTGATTGAAGATGTGTTGGTAAAGGTAGATAAATTTATATTTCCTGTTGACTTTGTTGTTTTAGATTTTGAAGCAGATAGAACTTGTCCTTTAATTTTGGGTAGACCTTTCTTAAACACTGGTAAAGCTTTGATTGATATGCATGAGGGTAAATTAACTCTAAGGGTAGGAGATGAGAAAGTTGATTTTTCATGACAAAACTAATAAAATACCCTTTAGAGGATGAAACTTGCATAAAAATTATTGCTATTGATGAGTGTGTAAAAGATGTGAACTTTTCTTTAGATGGTAGTGAGGATGATGAGCAAAAAGATGTGAAGTTAGAGAGTAAAACAGAAGAAGAAGAACACACTTTCACAAAACCTGAACTTTTGGTGAGAAGTGATAATCCCACACCTCCTTCTATAAAAAAACCACCAAAAATTGAACTTAAGCCTTTGCCAAACCATTTGAGGTATGCATTTTTAAGTAATAACAACACATTACCCATTATCATTTCAAACAAATTGACCATTGAACAAGAGAAAAGGGTGTGTAAAGTAGTAAAAGGCAGAGTTCGAGCCTTAGGATGGCAAATCTCTGACATAAAGGGAAATAGTCCCTCTATTGTCATGCATAAAATTCATATGGAAGAGGGACATAAACCTACAGCTGAGAGACAAAGAAGACTTAACCTAAACATGAAAGAAGTAGTGAAAAAAGAAATTGTTAAACTTTTGATGCAGGTATCATTTATCCTATTTCTGACAGTGAGTGGGTGAGTCCAATTCAGTGTGTACCTAAAAAGAGTAGGATGACAGTGATAGAGAATGAAGAGGGTGAGTTGATCTCCAAAAGAATAGTTGATGGGTGGCGAGTGTGTATTGACTATAGAAACTTAAATAATGCCACTAGAAAATATCACTTTCCCCTCCCTTTTATTGATCAAATGTTAGAAAGAATTGCAGATCATGATTTTTATTATTTTCTTGATGGATATTCTGGGTATAACCAAATTTTTATTTTTCTTGAGGATCAAGATAAAACAACTTTTACATGTCCTTATGGCACTTTTGCTTATCGGCGAATGCCATTTGGATTATGTAATGCTCCTGCTACTTTCCAGAGGTGTATGATGGCGATATTCTCTGATATGGTGGAGGATATTATGGAGGTATTCATGGATGATTTTATATTTTTGGTGATTCTTTCAATTTGTGTTTAGCTAACCTTGACAGGGTCTTGAAGAGATGTGAAGAGGCTAACCTTGTTCTTTATTGGGAAAAGTATCATTTTATGGTAGAGGAAGGAATTGTCCTTGGTCACAAGATTTCAAGTGCAGGGATCGAGGTAGATCGAGCTAAAACAGAAAATATCAAGAAGCTACCACCTCCAATAACAGTCAAGGGAGTTCAAGAATTTCTAGGACATGCAGGTTTTTATAGGCATTTCATAAAAAAATTTCTTTAATTTATAAGCCTTTAACCCAATTGTTAGTTAAGATGCTCCTTTTATATTTAATGATGATTGTTTAAATGCTTTTAACAGGTTGAAAGAGGCTTTGGTTTCAGCACCAATTATTTCACATCCAGATTGGGCACTTCCTTTTGAGATCATGTGCGATGCAAGTGACCATGCTATGGGGGCGGTGCTTGGTCAAAGGAAAGATAACAAGCTTCATGTTATATACTATGCAAGTAGAACTCTTGCCAGAGGCCCAGTTGAATTACACCACAACTGAGAAAGAAATGCTTGCAGTGGTTTTTGCTGTTGATAAATTCAGGTCGTACTTACTTGGTTCAAAGGTTATTATATACACTAACCATTCAGCCATCAAATACCTTCTTGCTAAGAAAGATGCCAAGCCTCGACTCATTCGATGGGTGCAATTGCTGCAAGAATTTGATTTGGAAATTAGAGATAAAAAAGGATCAGAAAATGTAATTGCAGACCATATGTCCAGATTAGAAAGACATGAAGATGACATCAAGCAACCATCCATTGATGATAGTTTCCTTGATGAGTTTATTTTAGCTTGCATCATTTTGTTACTCCTTGGTTTGCTGACTTTGCTAATTATTTGGTAGGTGGTGTTTTGCCTGATGACCTTCCTTATCAGCAAAAGAAAAGGTTTTTATATGAAGTCAGACAATATTTATGGGAGGAGCCTTTCCTTTACAAAATTGGGGGAGATGGGTTGATTAGGCGTTGCATTCCTTATTCAGAAGTGCATGATATTCTCTCTCAGTGTCATGACTCAGTTTATGGAGGTCACTATGGTGCAACAAAGACAGCTGCTAAAGTATTAGAGTGTGGTTTCTTTTGGCCTACATTGTTCAAGGATGTGAGAAAGTATGTACTTCATTGTGATAAATGCCAACGTACAGGAAGTATTTCTAAGAGACATGAAATGCCACTCACATCAATTCAAAAAGTGAAGATTTTTGACGTTTGGGGATTAGATTTTATGGGTCCCTTTCCATCATCTTTTGGGAACCAATATATTTTGGTTGGGGTAGATTATGTGTCTAAGTGGGTGGAAGCTATTCCTTCAACTACAAATGATGCTAAAGTGGTGATCAGATTTTTTAAAAAATTATTCAGCAGATTTGGAGTACCTCGAGCTGTGATTAGTGGTGGAGGCTCACACTTTTGTAACAAGCAGTTTGAGCTACTACTCAAGAATAAATTGTAGTGTTGAATTAAAAATAATATTTTTATATGAATAAATAAAAATATTATATATATATATATATATATGTTTTGATACTTTTCATTTATAATTTTTAAAAATATTAAAATTTTTAATAAAAATAAAATTTTGGGTAAGAAGTTACTTATTTTTATTTAAATTTAGATTAACAATGAGTAATTTATAGAAAAATATGAACAAATTAATGTTAAAGCTACAATAAATAAAAATGCACTCGAAAAGAATACAAAACAAGAAAACGAATAAAAGAGTAACTAATTAAAATCATTAGATACGAATGACATATTGCAGTGCAAGATATCTAAATAAGAATAACTTTAATGCTATACAAAAAATATTAAACTTGTGACTAATTTAGAAATTAGTGAATTATTTGATTAAAAGTAAAAGTTTATAATAGTATAATTGAACAAAGTAGCAAAGTCGATGTATTTCTTTTTTAATTGTTAAATTTCAAAAATATTTTGCACCACGTTCATGCTCGTGCATCGTACAAGCGATCTAAAAATATATATAAAAATATAGTATAAAAAATAATTTAATTTCTGAAAAAACTATATTTTGTGTTCCATTTTGAAAAAAGTTTTGCAAATTCTTATTAATATAAATAAATAGATAAATAGATAAATAGACAAATAATTAAAATGTTCTATACAATAATGTACTTTTAGTTTCTATAAACGGTTGAAATTTCATACAAAATGAGAGTAAAAGATGAGATTTGCAAATGAATATGTACAGATTCTTACCTACATATACAACATTATACCAAATGGTTGAATGTGTCTATCTCAAAAAAAAAAAAAAAAAAGTTGGATGAATGACATATATATTGAGTGTTTTTCACTTGGCCAATTAAAACAAGTCACATATTTTTATTTATACATCTAACTGTTGGGTATAATGGTAGGCAAGAATATATGGAAAGTTACATGTCACTATCTTCTTTTTTTTTTTGGAAAATTCTTGCTTATACTCCATGTTACACCTAGCAGCGGGATTTGTTATACAAAAATATATCTCATTTTTATTGGCTAATTGTAAGTTATTTAGTTAATATATCACAAATCCTATCCTAAAGTGTAATACATTTAGTGTAGGCAAAAATCTTTTTTTTAATACATAGATTA
The DNA here is from genome assembly GCA_949671775.1 of Mallotus repandus. Taxonomy (NCBI): domain Eukaryota; kingdom Viridiplantae; phylum Streptophyta; class Magnoliopsida; order Malpighiales; family Euphorbiaceae; genus Mallotus; species Mallotus repandus. The sequence goes on from CATIWM010196223.1 coordinate 4,831, forward strand.
ACCTTTTTCTTTTTCTATCCTCCAACTTACAAACATTTGCTCGGGGTGTTTATCAGGTCAGAGTCTGAACTGATCAAAACGATCACTAACGATGTTCTTGAAAAATTGAAACGAAAGGCCTCAATTTACTACGCCAAAGGTTTGGTTGCATTGAACCACATATTGAACAATTTGAACCTCTTCTAAGCCTGGAACCTTCAGATGTTAGAATTGTTGGAATATGGGGCAAGGACGGTCTTGGCAAGACCACATTTGCTAAAGCTGTTTATGATCGAATAGCTCCTAAATTTGAAAGTTGTTGTTTTCTTCCAAATACCAGAGAGAAGTTGCAAAAACATCCACTACATCAGTTGTAAAATGAGCTTTTCACAACACTGTTAGAGCTTGAAAATCTAACTTCAAGCACTATTAATCTACGGCTGCCTTTTATAAAGGATCGACTCTGTCGAAAGAAAGTTCTTATTGTTATTGATGATGTTGATAGTTCAACACAAGTGCAAGAACTGTTATTATCTAGTGAGCCTGATTTTTTTGGTCCTGGGAGCAGAATTCTTTTAACGATCAGAGATAAGCAAGTTCTCATGAATGTTGTTGGTGCTAACATTTATAGAATGTGAGAATTGAACGATGGTGAATCTCTTCAACTTTTTAGCATGAATGGCTTTAAACAAGAGCATCCTCCTATTCATCGCGCATCACAGTCGGATTGGGTGGTAAAAAATGCGAAAGGCAACCCACTGACACTTACAGGTTTAGGTCATGCATTGTTTGATAAAAGTGAAAAACATTAGGAAAGTACATTAGAGAAATTACAAGATATCCCAGCCAAAGAATCAACGTTGTTTTGAGAACATTGGAGTATGGTCTTTTATCAAGGGAAGCCTATAGTTATGATATTTTAACTTGGATGTTACTCATTTCATCAGTTGGTGGAGAGTTGAAGCTTGAGAATACCAACTTAGAATCATTGCAGCAGGCACTGAGGATGAAAGATGATTCCAGCTCGTGAAGCGCTCACGAATCAACTTTCCTCGCCGGTGAATTTGGAGTTCTTTGGTTAAAAGATTGCAAAGGGTGTAAGCATCTCCCACCACTTGATCAAATCCATTCTCTTAGAGAACTGTACATTGATAACTTGGCTGATTTAGAGTACATTCATATGATGGGGAATAATGATTCCACTAGTGGGGGTGGTACATTATTTCCATCCCTAAGAAAGTTTGGATCTGGAATTGTTGTTATCTGAAGGGATGGCAAAAGCCGAACAATGATGGTGAAACTGCAACTACAAGTGTAGCAAAGCTGCCTTGGTTTCCTTGTCTTTCTTTGTTGAAAATTAAGAAATGTCCTAACCTCTCTTACATGCCATTGTTTCCATCTCTTGATGAAAGGTTGTACTATATGAAATCCAGCATAGAACCACTTTTGTAAACAATAAAGATAAAGACAGTATCAACTCAGCTTGAAGGGCCGCAGCTATTTGCAAAAGTTAAAGAACTATGGCTTCATGAATTAGAAGATTTGGAGTACTTAGATGCTGAAGGGCAAAGAGGATCAACTATTTGTCCATGCTTGAAGAAGCTTTGGATCTATTATTGTCCTAAATTGAAGGGATGGTGTAAAAAGGGTGATGATCCTATAATGACAGCAGCAGAGCAGCCTCGGTTCCCTTGTCTTTCACTATTGAAAGTTAAGCATTGTCCTGAACTGTTTTGTATGCCATTATTTCCATCTCTTAATGAGAGTTTGCAGTATGTGAAAATTGGGATTGAGCTGCTGCTACAAACAATAAAGATCAAGACAGTGTCATCCCAAATTGAAGGCACACAGCCGCAGCTGTTTGCAAAAGTTAAAGAACAGTGGCTTTCTAAATTGGAAGATTTGGAGTACAAAGATTGTGAAAGGACCAATTGGCGAAGAGGGTCAATAGCTTGTCTGTCCTTGAAGAAACTTTGGATCGATTATTGCCCTAAGTTGAAGGGATGGTGGAAGAGGGATTATAATGCTATGAAGACAAAAATTGCAGAGCTGCCTCAATTTCCTAGTCTCTCTCTGTTGGAAATTAAGCATTTTCCTAAACTCTCTTGCATGCCACTATTTCCATTTCTTGATGAAAGGTTGTATTATGTGAAATCTGACATAGAACTGCTACTGCAAACGATAAAGATTAGGACAATGTCAATTCAGCTTGAAGGGGCGCAACAACCATAACTATTCGCAGACCTTAAAGAGATGGAGCTTTCTGAATTAGATGAGCTGGAGTACATAGATATTGAAGGCAAAAGAGTATCAACAATGGTATGTCCATCTTTAAAGAAACTCTGGATCACTTATTGTCCCAAGTTGAAGGGATGGTGGAAGAGGGTTGATGATACTTTAATGACAAGAGCAGAGCTGCCTCAATTTCCATGTCTTTCCCTGTTGGTAATCAAGCATTGTCCTAACCTCTCTTAGATGCCATTATTTCCACATCTTGATGAAAGGCTGTATTATGTCAAATCTGGCACAGAGCGATTACTACAAACAATAAAGATCTAGGCATAGATATTCACAGACCTTAAGGAAATGTGGCTTTCTAAACTAGAATATTTGGAATACATTGTTAGTGAGGAGGCTGGTAGCTCAGCAATAGTTTGTCCATCGTTGAGGAAACTTTGGATTCATTATTGTCCTAACTTAAAGGGATAGTGGAAGATGAGCACATAAGCATCAAAAGAGCAGCCTCATTTCACTTCTCTTTCTCTAATGGAAATAAAGTATTGTCCTAAGTTGGTTTTGATGCCATTGTTTCCATCTCTTGATCATAATCTACTATTAGAGGATGCCAATATAGAACCATTGCATCAGACAATGAAGATGACAACTTGGGTTTCTTCTTCTTTACTTATTCAACCTCTCTCTAGATTGAAGGTACTAAAAATTATGGCAATTGAGGATCTTGAATCTCTACCAACACAGTGGTTGCAAAATCTCGTTGCTCTTTAAGAACTACATATCAAAGGGTGCTTATGCTTAACTTCTCTTCCCCAAGAGATGCGCCACCTTACCTCTTTACGGAAGTTACATATCAGTGAATGTCCTATACTGAGAAAAAGATGCAGAAACAATGATGGTGTGGATTGGCCTAACATTGCACACATCCCCAACAAAGAGATTCAGTGAGAAAGTTATTGCAGTTGGAGGTTGTGGTTCTTATTTGCAATTAGTTAAATGTACGGATGGTTTTCAAACTTTGCACTAATTTTATTTTGGGTACTAAAGTTTTATTTATTTCTTTTCAATTATCCATCTTTAGTTTAAGTCCCATCCGCTAGTGTCCTAGTGGCTGTTTGATGACATGACAGCAGACAATAGAATATTCATGGAATATTTGTCACGTTACTCATGCCTAATCATCAATTTTTTGGGGTTAACTGAAATGGTGGTCACCCAACTTTACTTTTATTTCTTTTTTGTCACTAACTTTAATTTTGTTTCAAGGGTACTGTTAAAAATTTGTAGTCCTATGAATTCCTCTTAAAAACCATTTTAATCTCTCAATCTCTTTATCTTTTCAATTTAGTTCAGAAATTATAAAAAGTTTGAACGTTCACTTCTCTTAGATTGTGATACCACTCAGGATAAGTCTGCTCTTACTAGGTAGAATCAAAATAAGTTTCAAAATTTTTCTTATTTCCTATAGGCGTATTAAAAATATAGACTTATGTGCAAAAAAAAAGTAATTCTAAATTAAAATAATAATTATGGATTATTCAGGTACTAAAAAGTTTTTAAGTATTGCTATGAAATTAAAGAGAAGTTTGATATCCAAAAAGATACAAATTAAAGTTTGGTAACCAAATTGAAACAAAGATAACGTTTGGTACCCTTCCATGCATTAGGTGCTAAAAATTGATGATTAGGCGTGAGTGACTATTGTTCACCGCAAGTATACGGGTCAACAAGTAATGAAGTGATAAGGGAAGTATTGTTCCCACAAGAATTGATACTAATCACCTATTAGTCCTAATTGTATTTGTTTAGAGCTTTCAATAAAGTAATGAATAAACAAAATAACAAACAAATAATGAAATGTAAATCATGCTATCACTACCCAATTAATAAGGAAATGAATCAATATGAAAACCATGTTGTTGGGCAGTTATATGCCACATTATCCTTAAGTCAAATAATAGATCTATTCAATTTAATTACACACCTCAAGCTTTCATGATTCATCTAGAACTCTCTCTCAAGTAATGCTAGACTCTACAAGTATGCATTAATTAAATCTCAAACTTATGGCTTAATTCTCATCATTACCCTAAAAATAAGACAACATCAAACATACTAGGCATTAAAGAGGATTGGATTGAATCAAGCTCTCTTAAGTCATTGATTAATTCAACATGTATTTGTGGGTCTATTAGATTTACCATCTCTCAATGAATAGAACTGAACAAGAGTTACATTTGGCTAGAATACAACCTTTAACGTGCTCAATAAACATAATGTGCAATTTATAAATAAGAACAAGATCTATTAAATGAACTTAAATCAAGTGGGTTTCTAAAATCCCAATAACACAAATAAAACTAGCCAAACATGACTCTCAAATCCATCATTCAATATTCAAATACAACCTAAGAGATTAACAAAATAATTCAATAAAGGGAAAGGGAGAAGAGATTATTAACAAGAAGTTTATGGGTCTTCAATAGAGTCTAGTCTCTTCTCTATCTTCTTTTTCTCCTCTTTCTTCTTCTTCTCTCTCTTAGGCGTGAGTGAGTGAGAATCCCCCTAGAAAATCGTGGTCCTTTTCCTTATATAGCCTCTTCTAGACTGTCCTTTCACCTCACCTAGATTTGCTCTTTTAAATGTCCACCTCAGCATATTCTGTGTTGGAATCATACTGGCCACAATCTTGCATTAAGCCGCAATCGTGACAAAGGGGCCTCTGGTTAAAGAATGGTACTCACTATGATGCTGCAATCGCCATAGAAGACAGGGCTACCAGGAACCCACAACCATTAAGGTGCCACAATCACTATAGACCTCGACCTCACTTGGGTTACTTGCTTCAATCATCTCGTGATCGTGCATCAAGCCATGATCGCTATAGAAACCTTCAACTTAATTTTTTTCTTCTTTTCTTGCTCAAATAATCACCAATCACCTCCAAAACTTCTTTTCCCTAAAATCAAAATAAAACATAAGAAGTATCTAATTCTATAAACTAAACTACTATAAATGCAACCTAAACTGAATGAATGAATGTAAAAATGCACCCTAAAACTATATGAATTTTGGCACCAATAGTGACGTGGCAAATATTTCATAAATATTCTATTGTCGGTTGTCATGTCATCAAACAACCATCAAGCCACCAACAAATGAGACTTAAATTAAAGATGGGTAGTTGAAAAGAAACAAATCAAACTTTAGTATCCAAAATGAAATTAATGCAAAGTTTGGTAACCAGTCGTACATTTAACCCTATTTGCAACCTATTAAACCTTTTATCATTATTTGAGTTTCTTTTTTATCTCCTTTATTGGTGGTGTTGTGATTTTGTTATATTTGGGCTAAGTGAAAACTTTTGATCAAATGGGTTGAAGTGCATTGGATAAGAACCTAATGGTTCTATTGAAGTGCCTAAGCTAAGCCATTAATAAAATCTTGCTTGCTTATCAAAAAATAAAATAAATCAAATCAAGAGCTTTAATTATTTAATGTCTTATAGCACCTTAAGCTATGTATAACTATTGGGATCAATGGGTAAAAGTTGTTTTAAATTCCAACTGTAATATATACAGTTACGTTAAATTAATTATTAAAAAAATTTTACCGCTCTTATTTTATTTAAATTGAACTGAATTAGTTAAAATTTAGACAACAATAATAGGTGCAGACTATATATATATATATATGGAAAAATCATCTGTTCTATCCTCACTTTAAGTAAATTATCAATTGAATCCTATTTTGAAAGTCATTTAAATTTGCTCCTTCAACTTTATGGATTGTGTCAATTCTATCCAATTTTATTTGAAGGAACTAATTGTATCTTTAAAAATTATTTTTAGATCCTTATAAAATAAATTTGATATTTATTAAATTTTTTATCTTCTTTTTCCTATAAGAAAAAAATAAAATTTAAGAAAATATTTTTAAATTCTAATTCTATCACTCTTGACATAAATTTAAATATTAATTTCTAAATATTTTCATAAATATTTAATTTTTCACTATAAATTCTTAAGTTTTAACTAGTTTAAAATTTACGTCTCAACTTTTAACCACACCACATTATTTAAAAATTTTTCTAATAGATGTTAAACAAAAAAAGTATTAAATAAAAAGAGAGAATTTTGAGGTACTAAAAATGTTGTTCAAGAATATAAAAAATATTTAGTTTTTCTGAAATATATGATTTTTTTTAAAAATTAAATTATTATTATTATTATTATTATTTATTCATTTATTTATAATAATAGTTAAAAGTGCTTAATGTATTTATTTTTATTTTTATTAATATTAGTCTATATAATAAATTGATTCATATGTTATCACTTTTTTTTTATCAACTGCTAAATTTATTTTATAAGAATCTAAAAATAATTTTTAAAAATATAATTAGATTCTTCAAATAAATTTGAATTGAATTGACATTTATTTATATATATAAAAATGAAACACTAATTTCACTCTCCCAGCTACAGTACAATTGTAAAGCAATTTACCACTGCTAAATTTTATAGGAAATGACATTTCTGTCATCCAATTTGGAAAATGGTAACTATTACATGAAACGGCATCATTTCATGTAATGCCCTTAATATATGCTTAAATGATGCCGCTTGCATGTGTGAAATAGATAAATTGCTCCTATCACTTGCAATCCTAATTTTCAGGCACTTCTCTCTTCGTTCTATTCCCAGTCGCCTTCTTTCTTCCTCCTGTGATTTTTTTTCTTATTCGTAGAGACACAAGATGCCTCTCTTCTTCTCAGTTTGATTAATTTCTTGCACAAACAAACGCAACATAAAGAATAAAGAGAAAAAGAGAGAGTGATAAAAGCTTCGGTGCAAGTGCTAGATCTTCACAAACTCTCTTCCCTTCGCTTCTCTTACTTTTTTCTGTGTTTTTGCCTTTTGATTTTTGAATTTCTTGGCCAAATATTTGCATATTAATGTTTTCTTCTTTTTTGTTTGCTATTAGTTTAGCTAATTAAGTTAGTACCATGTGCTTATTGCTTCTATTTTTTGTTCCGTTTTAATTTTTTTTCATTGCCCAGTTCAAAATCTACTGCTAACAATAGACCCATTTGGCATTTTTGTTTAGAAATTTACAGATTAAGCAGTAAAGGACAGCTTTTTTTTTAAAAAAAAATTATAGATTATAGTATGTGATATAGTGATGGGTCATGCAAAGTAGCAACTTCTCAAAATATGGGTATGGACGAATCAGGTAAGCCCTTCATTTTCTTTTTAAAATGTTTGTTTTATGTGTTTTTCTCTTGATTTTGATTTTGTGTTGTTAGTATATAAGTTCTTATCTTTTTTAAAAATAAAAGTCCTGTTTGTTTGAGAATTTTTTAGCTTCATTTTTTCATGGAATTTGTATATGACAAATTGAATCTGTCTTTTGTAATCAGAATATGGGATCTGTGGTCTAATTAAAAAAAATCTTTTGAGTTGTTTGCATTGCAATTTTTTATATATTAGTTTACTACTACTATTAACTGAATAATGGTATTAATAAAGAATATAATTATTGGTGTTGCTTTCTTAATTTGTACAGGTTGAGCTGAAGACAATTTACAAATTGAATGATGAAGGTGCTTAGATGAATGATGAAGTTGCTTAGCCATCAACTTGGAATCAAACTAGAAATATGCCTTTTACAGTTTTACTCATAAGGTATGGAAAATTTTGATAGATCCAACTAAATTTATGTCTTTCCTATTTGAAATTTTACTCATAAGCATGCATTTAAAAAATACTTGCTTTTTTCCTTAGTGTTTTTTCAAGTTTATTTAAAAAAAAAAAAAAAACAATGAAGCAGATTGCTTGCCTATTTAATTTTCACAATATCCTTTTTTTTTTTTCTGTTTAGATTGATGAGCTACAATTTCTTTGTTGTTATTTTTTGTTCTCCCACCTTCTCATTTTAAATCGTTGCGATTTTTTCTTTTAATTGAAAAATTATGGGGTTCCTAGGAATGTTGGGTCTGTTTTATCGGTTGCCTTACCCAGTAATGCTTTTAAGTT
>CATIWM010196270.1:0-15639 GCA_949671775.1 Mallotus repandus
GTTAACCACAAAAGAATGCATGTCAACCATATAACGGTATAGGTTGACCACAAGCTATCAAGTAAAAAAAATTTTGGTTGACCATATTATATTAACAGATACAAATATCTTTTCTTCTATCAATTTGAATCATGAAACAAATTAAAAGATGATAAATTTATAAAAATTCGGAAACTTACCTCAAGTATAAATTGGATGGTAGTTGAATCTTAAGATTGAAAGTGATGGTTAAATAGAAAGAATTGAAAGTAATAATTGAATTTGAGAGGTTTCTGGAATTGTTGAATGACCCGTGATTAAGTTTGAATGATTGAAAATGACAATTCCAGTTTTTAAGAATAGGATTTTTGCTAGGTGAACCTTTTTTTTTAGTAGTGAACGTTCTTTTTCTAAACGTCTAAACGACATTTATTTGATACCGGCTAACCTATTATTGTAGGTAATTTTTTTGGAACATATTTTTTATTTTTGAAGGTAGGGATATCTTTAGGGTATTGTAGAATTTTCCTTATAAAAAACACGTAAACATGTAAATTGACCATTATTAGTTCAATTTAAACTAAAAATATCCACATGCAGAAACTTAACATTGTATAAATACAAAATAAACCAAATCAAAGCATTTGTAATAATAAGAGAATATAAGTTAAAGGAAATTATTGTGCAATAATTTGATATTATTTAACAATTAAAATGTCACAAATAATTATTGTGATTGCATAATGTTATAATTGTTTGTTCATTATAATTAATTTAATGTAAAAATATTATTCCAAATACCAATATATCTTTCGTAATGTGCGTAATGACATTTTTATCCACTAAACTATGCGGTTTTGATATTTGGATAATACATATAGTTTTATATATTGGCTTGTCTGATAAATCTATCAAACAACTTGATGGTTTATTGTATAAACGGTACGATAATTTTGACTCATATTTTAAAATAATATTAGATTTTTAATTTTATTTTTTTCGGTCAATTAATATCTATTTTTTTTTTTGGAACAGAGTCCCTTAATAAAGCACACATCAAATTTAGCATACGTGTCAAACTGAATAAGTATATTTTTTATATATTGACCATGAAAGTATCCAATTAAGCAGCCTAATCATCTTAGAGACTTCATAAAATAAAATTTACTAAAATGTTATTTTATTTGCACTAGCAACAAAAAAAAAAATTATTCTTTGATTTCAACAAGACGAATAGGTTGTTTAATGGGATGTTTACACGGCGAATATACAAAAAATTTATTTTTTTCAGCGGTCATGTATACTAAATTTGATCGGTTATGTTTAAGATAATGTAATCTAAATCAAAAAAATAGCAATTATTGTACTAAAAAGAAAAAATATTGAATTAAAAATTTTGTATCTTTTTTAAATATAGAATAAATTCATGTACTTAATAATATACTTTGAACATATGTAGCGGGTCCATTTGTGGTGAAGAAATCGACACTTGTCGATGACGTGCCAAGCAGCCCTTTACCATAGATGTGGAATTGTCCATGGTATCATGTTGTTTGAGAGTTGTAGGGTCTCAGTACTACTTTAATTTGTACTGCAACCATCAATATGCGTAGTGTATTATGACTACTTTATTAAATTGTTTAATTCATATACTTGTTTGATAGCATTAAGAAATTTTTTTAATGTTTTTATAAACAAGTAGTAGAGATCCTTCATAAATATTCACGAACATTTTAATTTCCAAAAAAAAAAAAAGAAAATAAGGGATTACAATAACTCGGAGCAACCCATCGACACCCACATCATCAACTCATAGCATACCGTACCGTTGCAACATCAAGCTACACAAAGCAACCAACATTAACATGCACCATACTCCCACGATTGGGGTGGTATTGTTGGCTCGGAATTCAGCTGTCCATATAGTGTGGACAAGGTGATTCATTCTGTATGTGACTATGAAATGTGTATGTATCTTTCCATAACTGATCTATAAGGATATGTACATAATTTTTTTGATGTCTGCAACCACATTTTGTTCACCATGAAAATAAATACATATATTCATGGTTATGTGCAGTACATTATGAATAACAAACTGTATTTCTATTTGCATGGTGATAAAGAAGTCAACTAATGCAATGTCTATTATTATTATAATTGTATTTGTCTTTATTTTTTATCAAATGATATTGTAGATATGCCGTTAAATGCATCAAACAATAATTAGCATTTAATGACAATTGACAGCCATATAACATGCATACAATAAAGTCCTATTTCATACAGTACATAATTGCATGTTATTGTATATATTTCTGACATACAATATAAAAAAAGTTACTAATATATATAGTAAACAATTAAATGTTGCCGGATGCAGTACAAAAAGGCAATACAATTCTTATGTTTTCACAAATTGAATCACATCACGAGCTATATGTGAAAAAGATGACATGCAAGTATATTTTCTGAAATGAAGTGTAAATTTGCAAGCCCACATTGTCTTCTAGGCTGTCATTCATAGGTGTGTAATTGGTATGATGAACCTATGATGTACTTATGTATGTGCATGAAAAAAGAAAAAAAAACATTAATTAAGTGGTATATAATCATATTAACTTAATCCAGAAACGAAAACATTCAGCTGCCAAGTGTGTATGGTACAAGAGGTTTATCCAAGTAGATTGTACAGTTTGATCAATACTGAAATGGGATGGAGGAAATCTTGTTCCCCGGGATCTCGTTGGAAAATCAGTTTAGGACTGAGCTGACAAATCAAAATCAAAACATCGATCATATTCAGCAGCAGCATCGGTAAATCACTGACCAGAAAAAATGTTGGGTGTCGCAATATTTCATTGAAAGACTCGATGGAAATTACAGTATATTTATAATGGACAATATGTCGGGAAGAGGCTACCCGTGTGGCAAATGAATGACACCAGTTAGATTAGACTAAAAACAAATTAATGCAAGAAAAAAAAAAAACAAATTAATGCATGCAAATTCTTGAAGTGTGAGTAGGTAGACAATGGTAGTTGTGATGAGGCCATATTAGTTGTCACTTGTAAGGTCTTGTTTTAAATGTTTGAAACTAAATTTGGGTCATCTGGACAAGTAGTCGCTAAAAATAATTATATGATTTATTTATTTTTCCCAAAATGCAGGAAAAAAAATGTAGTGCATAATGAAATTATCGTTGAATCACAATAATTTGTGTGATATCATTTAAATTGATTACATGAAAATTGTTTGTGTTGACCATAATTTTTTCTTATTATTGTGATTAACTTTTTTTTTGTTCACAATATCAACTTAAATTCATAAGCGAGACATTTTGATCCATGGAGATGCAGGTTGTCTTTGGTGTTGCATAATTAGTTGGCGTTGGCGGCAATGGGGGCACTTGCCCACAATACCCAAAAAAACATTTTTTAATGTAGTATAAGTTATTTTTATTTTACCCACTAAATGTTTTCAAATTCTTTTATATATATGTATAATTTATTGTTATCACGATCCAAATCTGTGAGTTATTACCGGCACTAGAAAACGAGAATTCACATGAATTCGAAATCCGTAGCAAATCTTAAACACAATATAAACATTCAACAACATATAAAAATATCTCAGAATTAAAACTTTTAATAATATAACGAAAACTCCATATCATATAATAATAAAATATTTATACAAATATTCAAATATACAACTTGGGTCTAAAACAACATCACATACTACACAAGATATACTACTACTACAGCATCTAATAAAATACAAGAAAAGATGACAGTTCAAAATTTACATAAGTCAGCCGGGGAACAAAGAGTCCAGCGAAGAGAACTACTATACAAGATCTGACAATAAGGATCCTGAAAAAAATAATTGAGAGGGGGGGGGGGAGTCAGACCTCATTAAGTGAATCATTATTATATATATGCATGTAACCTAATGCACGTACCCACAAACATTAATAATAATATTCGTATATTTATATTTATATAAATATACATACAATCCACACAAATGTTTGAAAATATTTTTCAATATTTATTTTGCTGGAGGATCGGAGTAGAACCCTAAAAGTTCGCATCATCAAATCACATAATTTTTACTTGCCATCAGACTCACTTAAATACCAAAATATTTCTCTTTTCCAAATTGACAGTGGACTGGGTCCTTGAACTTATTTAATGTCCAACCGAGAACCAACACAACAACACATATAAAAACATTACAATTTTTCTCAAATCACCAATATTTCATAAAAAATTGATTAACTAATATAAATTAATTTATTTATATAATAAACATATAAAAAAAATTATTTCCAAATAAATAATAAAATTTCTTGTTTATAAATAATATTTTGCTAATAAAATCCATTAATGGAATAAAAATTTCATTTTATAATTAAATTAGCATTAATTATAAATAACTATTAAAATCACCCAAAAATACCATAAAAATAATAAAGGACTTATTTAAGTTTGAAAATAATAAATAGATTATTATTCATTTATTTTCCCAAAAATACTACTAACTAACTAAAAATTGAAAATTAATTATAAAAATTATTTTTATACTTTTATTATTTAAAATCAGCCTAAAACAGAATAAATAAAAATAATTTTAATTAAAATTTGAATAAATAATAAAATACAATAATTTCTCTAAAAATACATATTTAAACATAATCTTTAAAATTTTATATCTTAAAATCTATACATAATTTCACAAAAACTTCCATCACAAAATTTAATCTACATAATTTATGGAATTTAATAAAAATATAAAAATTTATGGGTCGGAACAGTAACCCGAACCGGAATAGTAACCTGAAATCCAACAATCTCAAAAAATTATGAACAATATACCAAAATGTTCCTTATAATTATTAGAACACATTTCTAGCCTTAAACAACCGAAAATATACACAGAATAATTAAATATAAAAATAAGCCAAAATTATCTAAAAATATTTGCCAAATATTCTATGGGTGTAGATCGGACGCATAGTTAGCGACTACGGACTCCTGATATTGAGAGGAACGCAATGGAGGCAACCCCATCATCTGAAACCCGCCGAAACAATAGAAAAGGATGAAAAATAAATGATTGGTCTCCTTCAATTCTAGGCATTTTCAAACGCTTTCTTTTAAAATAAAAATTATAAAGAGGTATAAGAGGATGAGAGGAGTTTATGGTTCGAATTTGGGGTCGATCCGAGTTTGTTTGGGTATTTAACGAAAATGGAAAAGAAAAAGAAAAACATCTGGTATTAAAATGAAATGTTTCTCTCTAAACCATTCTTCCCCCGCTATTTTTCCTTCCGCAGAATGAAACTCTCCTTTTTATGGAGAATGGACATCCACGTGTTCAATTCTCCATGGTCCTATTTTTTTTGTAAACTTTAACTTTAAACATATATATATATAAAAGACCAATAATAATAATAATGATACCCAAAAATACAATAACAACATTAATAACAATAAAAATAGTAATAATAATAATAATTAAAATAATAATAACAAGAAATAGAAATAATAATAATAATAATAATTCGAGTTATTACATTCTTCCCCCCTTAAAAAAATTCGTCCTCGAATTTTCATCAATACTAAAACAAGTGGGGTGGGGGGGGGGGGGGGGGGGGGTATCGACTACGCATATCCATTTCCATTTTTCAAGTACAATCATCTGCTGTATGGTTGCTCCATAACACCTTTACTATAGGAATCTCTTTGGTACGCAGTTGACGAACTTGTCGATCCATAATTGCCACTGGGTACTCTTCATAAGATAAATCCTTGCTAAATTCTACTCTCTGTGACTGAAGAACATGCAAAGGATTAGAGACGTACTTCCTCAACATCGAGACATGGAATACTGGATGATTACACGACAACTTTGGTAGTAACACCAGTCTATAAGCCATATCGCCAACTCTTGAGCGAATCTCAAAAGGTTCGATATATCTTGGAGTTAATTGCCCTTCTTACCAAATCTCATTACTCCCTTCATTGGAGACATCTTAAGAAAAACCATGTCTCCAATAGAAAATGATACATCTATTCTCCTTGGATTAGCATAGCTCTTCTAATGTTTGAATGGTCTGTTCTGACTGACTATCAATTTGAGGATGAAAAGTTGTACTGAAGTCAAGTCTTATGCCCAACATTTTATGCAATTCTTACCAATAGACTGAAGTAAAGGTAGCTCCTCTGTTAGACACTATACTTTCTAGCACTCCATACAAGCAAACAATTAAGTTGACATACAACCTTGCTAACTTATCAGTAGAGTATGTCTTCTTACCTGTCAAGAAGTAAGTTGACTTAGTCAACCTGTCAACTATCACCTATATGGCATTATAACCTCCTATTGTACGAGGTAATCTAGTCACAAAATTCATAGCAATCATATCCAACTTCCATTCTAGGATAAACAATTGCTGCAACGATCTTGAGAGCCTTTGATGTTCCAATTTCACTTGTTGACAAGTGAGACACTTGAATATAAATTCTGCAATATCTTTTTTCATCCCATTCCATCAATACATATCATTCAAATCATGATACATTTTGGTGGAACCAGGATGAACTCTGTAAGCAGAAAAATGAGCCTCTTCTATAATCTCTTTCTTCAAGTCATCCACATCTGGTACACAAAACCTAGTACCTAAATTCAGTACACTCTCATTATCAATAACAAACTCTCGAGCTTTACCCTATTGCACATCTGACATTATTCTTTGCAACTGTGGGTCCCTTCTTTGAGCTACTTTCACTCTGTCCAAGTACAATGATTGTACTCTGAATTGAGCCAAAAGACACTTCTTGGTTACCTTCCATTGCAACCTCTTATCAATCAGTTCATGTAACTCTTTAATAATTGGCCTCCTTGCTGAGCTAATGTGAGCAAGGCTTCTTGTTGAGTTTCTACTCAATGCATTAGCTACCAAATTAGCCTTACTTGGATGGTAAAGAATGGAGTAATCATATTCTTTTAAAAGTTCCATCCATCTTCTCTGCCTCAAGTTCAAATCTCTCTATTGAAAAATATAGTTCAAGCTCTTGTGGTCAGTGTATATTTCACAAGTTACCCTATACAAGTAATGCCTCCAAATCTTCAATGCAAATACTACTGCTGCCATTTTCAAATCATGAGTAGGATAGTTTTACTCGTGCTTCTTTAACTATTGGGAAGCATAAGCAACCACTCTTCTATTCTACATCAATACATAACCCAATCCTACTCTAGAGGCATCAAAATATACAATGTATCCTTTATTTCCTGAAGGTATGGTCAACACTAGAGCTGAAGTTAACCTATCCTTAAGCATCTGAAAGTGTTCCTCACATCTATCAATCCACAAAAACTTGATATCCTTTTGGGTCAACCTTGTTAAAGGTGCAACAATCTTGGAGAAATCTTTCATAAATCTCCTATAGTAGCCAGTTAAACCTAGAAAACTCCTTATCTCAGTAACTGCTGTAGGTCTCGGCCACTCTGTAATGGTTTCAATCTTTTTTGGGCTCCACTTAAATGCCATCTTTAGATACCACGTGGTTTAAGAATGCCACATGATCTAACCAAAACTCACATTTCAAGAATTTTTGCATATAACTAGTGCTCTCTCAAAGTCTAAAGCACCATCCTTAAATGCATAGCATGCTCTGCCTCACTCTTGGAATATACCAAGAAATCATCAATAAACACTATCACTAATTAGTTCAAGAATGGCCTAAACACCCGATTCATCAAGTCCATAAAGGCTGCTGGGGCATTAGTCAACCCAAAGGACATCACCAAAAATTTATAATGACCATATCTCATATGAAATACAGTTTTAGGTACATCTCCACTTCTAATTCTCAACTAATGATACCCCAACCTCATGTCAATTTTGGAAAAACATTGAGCTCCTTGAAGCTGATCAAACAAGTCATCAATTCTCAGAAGAGGATACTTATTCTTGATGGTGACTTTGTTCAACTGTCTATAGTCGATACCAAGTTGGAGACTACCATCCTTCTTTTTCACAAATAGCACTGGCGCACCCTAAGAAGATATAGTGGGTCTAATGAAACCCTTGTCAAATAACTTATGCAACTGTTCTCTAAGCTCCTTTAATTCTACAAGCGCCATTCCATAAGGTGGCTTAGAGATAGGAGCTATGCCTGGAACCACATCAATGCTAAATTCTATCTCCCTATGATGTGGTAAACCTGGCAATTCATCAGGAAAGACATAAGGAAACTCACAAGCTACAGGAACATCTGAAATGGATTTTTATTCTACAGCTGTGTCCCTAACCAATGCCAAGTATCCTTGACACCCTTTTCTCAACATCTTTCTTGTCATAATGGTGGAGATAAGATTCTGAGGTGCAGAACTCTTATCACCCATGAACTTGAATTCCTGCTTCATCTTGAATTCTGAAAATTAACTGTTTGCTATAATAATCCATAATGGCATGATGTTGAGACACCCAATCCATTCCCAGGATTACATCAAAGTCCATCACATCCAACAACACCAAATCTACAAGTAACTCTCTGCCTTCTACCAACACATGACACCCAAGAAAAACAACATCGGTGTCCAATGAATCACTTAGAGGTATGGCAACTGATACAGGAATTTCCATCCTCACAGCTTGCCAACCTTATTTCAAAGCAAAAATAAGGGATAAAAAGAAATGGGTAACGAGGTGTACGTAATACGACCGCACTGGATGCCTGAATATCCCGTTGCGTGAGGGTGAAAACTCTAGCCTGTCCGCTGCCTCCCTGCTAACTAGTAGAAGCCTACCCAAATCCTCTAGCACTGCCTTTACTTCCTCTACCTCGCCCCTATTGGGCTAAGAACTGAGAGGTACTCGGGTACTGGAATGGCGGCGGCTGAAATTGAGCTGGAGTTACACTAGCAGAAGAAGACTGTGGGAATTGCTACTGAAAACCTAAATAAGGACATGATCTGGAAAAATGTCATGTCTGTCCGCATCTAAAGCACGCTCTCGGAGCCATATAGCATGCTCCTAGAGCCATGTAGCATAGCCCCTAATGGACTCTCCCACATGTCTGACAAGCACTGGCTATAGATCCTATGCTACCATATTTGGAACTTTGACCGCTACTGCTACTGGTAGCACCTGAACCAAAATTGACAGTTCTACGGGCTCCACTACAGCCATGTAAATCTCTCCTGTGAACCATATGCAAAGGTCTCAGACCCTGCTGAAAAGGTCCTCCTGACTGACTACTAGTGCCCAATTGAAATGTTGTATGCTAGGACTCATAAATTCTCCTACGCTGGCATAAAATATCACTACTTTTGGGTATAATATAATCCGAGCTCCCTGCTGAATTAGAGGCTGCATAGGTGATATGGCCTGAGGTATAGCTGTTGCACCCTGCTAAACTCTAGGTGCAAAGGCAGCTTCCTTAAATTCCTGGCTTGCAGGTTCATCATCCTATAACTCTCTCTATCTATGGCGACCTATCGCTCCTCTAGGTCTATCTCTACCACTACCTCTGTCCCTTCGCCTAACTGGTGGGTCAGGGGGTTGAGCTTCATCCTGGTAGGACTCCTCATCCTCGACCTCGTCGACCGGCGGAGTGACTCGCGCTCTCCTCATCATTTTGAAAGAACAAAAATCAAACATATAATTTAGATAACAACATCTATCCTAACGGTTATGCAGAATTCTAAAAGTAAGGAAGACTTTTCAAGGATGTAATCAAACCTAATTGCTGCAGTAGTTTCAAAGAAAAACTTAAACTTTTATCAACCTAGGTCAACCACACTAAACCTAGGCTCTGATACCAACTTTGTCACGACCCAAATCCGGGAGTCATAACCGGCGCTAAGGTATGGGAATTCACACGAATCCGGAACCTATAGCAAGCCTTAAACATAACTTTATCACCAAACATCACCACAAATATGTTTCAGAATAAAAACTTTTAATAACATAAAGAAATTCTCCAAAAATATTTTTTAAAAAAAATTCAAGTACACAACCTCAGACAATAACATCGTCACAAACTACAATAAGTACGTACTACTACTGCAGCATCTAATAAATACACGAAAGGATAGTTTAAAAAAAATACATAAATCAACTGGTGAAGAAAGAGTCCGGCGAAGAGGTTAACTAGGGGAGGTCTGAAAAGAATAATCATGAAAAATAATTGAGGGAGATCAGACCTCATTGAGTGAATTATTATTATATATGCATGCAACCTAAAGGTACATTCACTCAAGTATTTATAATAATATTTATATGTTTATTTTAAACATGCATTTCACGCAAATGCTTAAAATAATTTTTATATCAATACATTAAATGAAAACAAGTGGAGGGTGAGAGCAGAACCCTAAGAATGTCCGGAACCTCAACACTAAATACAATAATATGTCTCTCTTCTAAACTGATAGTGGACTGGCCCCGAGACCCTAAGGTCAATCGAGCTACAACAGTCTCACTGTCGGCATGACTAGCACCGAGACCCCTGGTCAATTGAGCTTCCGTAGCCATACCACTCTCTATCCACAAATCTCAATAGTCAATTAATTTTTTTATCATATCTCACATCAATCAATATATCAAATCCTAGTATCTAGCGTACCATTGCGTAATAGTCCTAATGTAGCCCACTAGGTGCCACGTTCTACTATTGTCCTCCAAAAATAACACATCACAAGAACGAAATCATATCAACAATAATAAAACATCATCCAAGTCAAGAACACTATATTTACAATATATATGTACATAATGATATATATATATATATATATATATTAATAATCACCAAACAAATAAATAACAAATAAAGGTCTAATGCAGCATATTTATTTCACATTAACAACAAAATATGTGGATGCTAGATAAACAGTTCTATATGACATGCATACATATAATAATAACACACAGGAGGAATGCACTCCTCTACTCTGATTTGACTGGCCCTGTCCGGAAGGCCTAGCTCTTGGTGTAGCTATAAGAAAAATAATAAAATAATTAGGATTAAAATCCTAATCTTAAACATTCTATATTTATAAAAAAAAACTCGATCTAAGAAACGATTCTAATAAGACTCAAAACTTAACACAGACCTGATGTCATATTTTATGAAAAATCTATCGAAAATTCGACAAAATCTCCTTTGTAAAACAAACATATCTCTACTAAAAGTAGAGTCAATCCTGTATCAAAAACACATGTGAGTGACCTGATTATTTGTAAATTCCGAATGGGACATAGCAACTTTGCCGAATGGGACATCTGTTCCGTTTACGGGACAAGGACAAAAATTTGGTCTCGGGGGGGTCCGAGACACTTTTGTGTTTGGAGTCACCACCTGGTTTTTAGAAAACCAGGAAAAGATGAATGGGACGGCATCAGGTCACTCAATGAGTTTTGTCCCCAGCAGAGATTCTGAGCCTGGGAGATCTCATCTACTTTTTGACTATTTCTCATTTTAATACTCAATATATGGCTACCGCAACACCCTAGTTTCCATAATGACAGTTAATATATATGCATTCGCACAAGCACATTGATAATAATGAAAAGTATAAGAAATCAACCTAATTATTAACAAGGCTTTCCTAGTAAATACATATGAAAGAAAAAAAGTGCGGAAATGTAAATATAGTCCTAATCTAGAATACACCTGCAAAACAAAGGTTAACACAACTATGTGCAATCCCATATGTTCATCCACTCAGACAGCATATAAGCATACAAAAGGTGATTAATGCATAATGAATGGTTAAATGGATGCACGTAGTTTATGCTCTCGCAAGAATTATTATAAAGCATTTTTAAATGATAAGATAAATGATAAATGATGATGATTGTGTCATTAGACCGTAATATCGAAGCTCTAGCATAGATAAGGAGCTTTCGTGTTTATTGAATGCATATTGATGCAAAATGATGATTTATTATGAGCAAAACAAAGTAGATATTATTCAATCAGCATGCAAATTGCTAGTCTCATCACATAGATCATAACCATTTCTCAAATGTTGGTGGCGATAAAATAAAATGCAAGATAGTAAAATAAACATGCAAAAATGATTATTTGGTCCTCAGATTCGACTAAGCTTTTTTGGTGTTTTTGAAGCTTTAGCTTCGTGAGATTTTCAAGCTTTCCTCATCGAGAGGTTGAAAATGACGTGTGTAATGCAAATTCATATACCTTTGAAGTGTGCTTTGACAAAGATGTGGGTGCGTTTAGTGCAAAAGTGGTATAAAAATCCTCCAAAAAATGCAGAGAGTGGGCTAAAACTGTGTGGATTAGGGCTCTTAAGCCTTTAATTCGACAGTTTTTCAACATTTGTGTGGCTCTTGCCTATTTTTTTCTCTGGCTCTTGCCTTGGCTCTGGCCGTTACTTCCTAGGCTCTGGCCGTTACTTCCTAGGCTCTTGCCATTGGCTATAGCCGTTCACTCCTAGGCTCTAGCCTTGTCAAAATGGGGGGTAGAGACCCCTATTTATAGGGAAATATGCCCAAAAAAGTGTAAAAAATAGTGAAAATACGTGGGATCACGTGCCTAGGATGCGTGATCACGCCCTTGGAACACATGATCACACCTTGGGATGCGTGATCAAGCATTTTTGCATGCGTCACGCGACCTTCTCGTGCTCCGACCACGCTATTTCGGGGGTGTTTTTTAGGGTTTTTGGACCTTCCGGACACGTTTCCGAGGTTTGTTTTGTCAAAATTTGTTTCCATTTTCACGCGCTGCAAATTCGCTCATGCGCTACTTCTCAGGGTTATACGCACTATTCTTGGTTCACTTTCGAAAGTTTTAAGGGCCTACGAACGCGTTTTCGACGTCCGTTTTATCAAAATTGACTTTCGATGTTCACGAAGTTGAACTCCAGTCTCATGAGTTGAACATCTGTCTGATGAGTTACTCATTTTGAGCAACGTTTGCTCAAAACAAGCGACTTACCACTCCAATTTTTCGTATTTCATGAAATCGGGGTGCAATTGAATGAATTGGAGGTTGATTTTGCTCGGTTTGGGCTTTTTAGATTCTCGGTATGCTTTAGAGGCGGTACGAATGAACAGACACTTGTCATATTCAGAGGGATATTTTCATTACTGGACCTTTTTGGGGACAGTCCAAATTTGATGTATGACAACATACTTCAAAATTATCCACAACTTCACATCTCGGGTTCGACCCCTGAACTACATTTAATGCCCAACTGAGAACCAACACAACAGCACATATAAAAACATTACAATTTTTCTCAAATCACCAATATTTCATAAAAATTTAATTAGCTAATACAAATTAATTAATTTATATAATAAACATATAAAGGAAATTTATTTCTAAATAAATAATAAAATTTCTTGTTAATAAATAATATTTTGCTAATAAAATCCATTAATGTAATAAAATTTCCATTTTATAATTGAATTAGCATTAATTGTAAATAACTATTAAAATCACCCAAAAATACCATAAAAATAATAAAGGACTTATTTAAGCTTGAAAATAATAAATAAATTATTATTCATTTATTTTCCCAAAAATACTATTAATTAACTAAAAATTGGAAATT
Source organism: Mallotus repandus (assembly GCA_949671775.1). Lineage (NCBI taxonomy): Eukaryota > Viridiplantae > Streptophyta > Magnoliopsida > Malpighiales > Euphorbiaceae > Mallotus > Mallotus repandus. The sequence continues at coordinate 13,585 of CATIWM010196270.1, forward strand.
AATTATAAAAATTATTTTTATACTTTTATTATTTAAAATCAGCCTAAAACAGAATAAATAACAATAATTTTAATTAAAATTCAAATAAATAATAACATACAATAATTTCTCTAAAAATACATATTTAAATATAATCTTTAAAAATTCATATCTTAAAATCTATATATAATTTCACAAAACTTCCATCACAAAGTTTAATCTACATAATTTATAGAATTTAATAAAAATATAAAAAAATTTGGGTCGGAATAGTACCAGAACAGTAACCCGAACCGGAATAGTAACCCGAAATCCAACAATCTCAGAAATTTATAAACAATATACCAAAATGTTTCTTATAATTAGTAGAACACATTTCTAGCCTCAAACAACCAAAAAAATACACTGAATAATTAAATATAAAAATAAACTGAAATTACCTAAAAATATTCATATTATACGGGTGTAGATAGGATGCACAGTCAGCAGCTACGGACTCCTGACATCGAGAGGAATATAGTGGAGGCAACCCCGTCATTTGAAACCCGCCGAAATAGTAGAAAATGATGAAAAATGGTTGACTGGTCTCCTTCGATTATGGACATTTTTAGACACTTTCTTTCAAAATAAAAATTATGAGAAGGTAGAAGAGGATGAGAAGAGTCTATGGTTCGAATTTGGGGTTAATCGGAGTTCGTTTGAGTATTTAACAAAAATGAAAAAGAAAAAGAAAAATATTTGGTATTAAAATAAAATTTTTCTCTCTAAATCATTCTTCCCCAGCTATTTTTTCTTCTGCAAAATGAAAGTATCCTTTTTATGGAGAATGGACATCCACGTGTTCAATTCTCCATGGTCATACTTTTTAAAAAAAAACTTTAACTTTAACTTTAAACATATATATATATATATATAAAAGAACAACAATAATAATAATAATGATACCAAAAATACAATAACAATATTAATAACAATAAAAATAGTAACAATAATAATAATAATTAAAATAATAATTTTAAGAAATATTAATAATAATAATAATAATAATAAAATTCGGGTTATTACAACGTGCAATGCGGCATTGATCCAAATACAAAGGCCACTTCTGTTTGGTAGCAGTACGCAATGTCATTGTATGGTATGTTGCACTTTTGTGTCGTATGCAATGTAAGTTTACTGTGCCCGTAATGTAATGCAATAGTACCGCATTGTGCTGATGATCCGGGTTGTGCAATTGCAGTGCAGATGTGTTTGGACAAATGTTTTTATATAGCAGTGTTTTTTTTTTTCTGATTGATATTGTAATATGTATTTATCCTCAATAGCCGCACAAAGAATTCAGATATCATGGTAAGTCATAAATATTTTGAAAATACAATAAATGAACATCCAAAACAAATTAGATGAATGTAGTGAATGTATCAAATAAAAACTGTGAGATAAACTTAGAATGACACTTTCTTTGAAAATGTGACAAAATAAAGTGATATTTATTGTTAATATGGATACGCATATTTACTAACAAAGCTAAATTAATTTCATAAATATTTCGACAAATAATTAAATCATAAATATTACATAGATATGTTTAAACTAATGTTTTTCTTAGATTTTTATAAAGAAAAAAAAAACACGATTGCTATTATTTATAATAATATTTTTAGGGAAATAAATGTAACAAAATTAAATTTAGTTTTGCATTTCTAACTATGATAACAGAAACAAGACAAATAAAAATTTTATAAAAGCTTTCTTTAAAAGTATGTACTGACTAAATTTAATTGGATAAGATATAAAAAGTTATAAAAGGACAATTTTATTTACATATCAATCTAATTTGTTCAATATTGACAATATTACACAATAACATAGTATTTTATGAGAAGTGTCATGTTACAATTTTCTAGTTGAAAAATTAAACAAAATAAAAAAATTAATAGGTGTAATATTTTTATCTTTTAAAAAAATCAATATTATTATTAATGTAAATAATAATATAAGTTAACAAACCGGGTATAGTTATAATATCATAATTTAATACATTCTTTATCAATTTTATATTTAAAAGTATACAAT
>CATIWM010196309.1:0-14138 GCA_949671775.1 Mallotus repandus
TGTGTTAGAAATAGAATTTCTACTTCATCTAAGTCTGGGGATAGATTAGAAGGGAAGTGAGATTTATTTCTAAAGGAATTGGTTTAAGTGTTTAGCCATTAAAACACTTGGGATTTGGTTTAAGAGTGAGCCTATAAACTCTTGTCTATAAGGTTGTAAGAGTGAGCCTTAAACTCTTGTGTAATCTTGTGAATAAGATTGTGGGTGATTGAAAACCCTAACTTGGGGATAAGTTAGGTGGAGACGTAGGATTGTTGTTGAATCTGAACTCCTTAAATCATTGTGTTCTTCATTCTTCCTTCCCAACTTTCTTTCTATTTTTTATTAAATTTCAATTACTGTGAATTTGAATTTGATTTCCTTATTCACCCCCCTCTAAGGCATTTTTCAATATATATATACATATAAAATTTAAGTATAAGTTATTATATATAGATATATTTATAGAGGAAAGGACTCAATAGTAGCAAATGATTGTCCTTGATTGAACAATTGAAAGCTTGAGGATCTATAAGTAATTTAAGCTTTTCATTAGGACCAAAATAAGTATTTTACATATTATTTAATTAGTCTTTTGGGTATATCTCCTTCCTTCCATCGTGATTAAGAGCAGCCATAGGAAGGAAGGAAGGAAGGAAGAAAGAAAAACACTTAGGAAAAAAAAGAAAAGAGGGCTGATTCATTTCCTCTGATAGAAGTTGATTTTCGAGTGAAACTTAAGATCTAAAGTACAATTAAGGCTATAATATTCATCCTATAAGACTTTGGTGATTGATTTGGTAAGTAATTTTAGTGTTTTAGTTTATTTAATTTAGGGTTCTTAAGTTACAGATTTCAGGTTCATAAAGTCTGGTTTATGAGTCTCTATAATTCCATCATATCTTGAACTAGAGAGCTCAAAATTAAGTTTTATTTGATGATCTAGAAACTTTGAAGAGTTATTTAAAAATTTTTATCTTTAAACTTGATCTGATTCAGTCTTTATGTTAGGTTAATAAAAGAAAAAATTTTATGTCAATTTCTTTGAACTAGTTGTAATTTGTTATCTATAATTATTTTTTTGGTTATCCAATTGATGTGAAATTTTTATAGAATATTATATACATACATATCTAAGACTAATTCCAATTTTAGATCAAATTTCCTTTTCTATAAGTCCCAAAAAATTTTCAAAGATAGCTTGTAAACCAGGTTTACAGAGTTCACGAATTAAAACTAGTATGGATACATTTCGTATATATTGAGGTATGAAACTCCGAATTAAGTTTGGTTTGATTTTGAAAACTTTAAGGAATCCTCTAAAACTTTGTAGTTTTGAATTGGAGCTTATTCTATTTGTAACGTTGTCAATAAAGGCCATATTTTTAATTGCTCTGTCTGTCAGGATTATTGAAGCTGATTATGTTGAGCTATCCTTAACCAATTTAATAGTTAAGAAATTCAAGTGCAATTTTTATTAAAGATACTAAAAATATAGATAAAAGTCTGGTTAAAATTTAAGTTTAAAATTCCATTTCTACAAATCAGAGTGATTTTTCTAATTTAGGCCTGAAAACAGCTATTGTAGAGTCAATGAAGCTGATTTGAAGAATTAAGCTTAATTGCATTTTACGCATATCATTTGGGGGCTGCATGGTTAGAGTAGCATGTGGGATTATTATATTAATGATTTATATATGAAATTTTATTTTTTAGGTGCTGGAAACGGCAAAGAAAATGCAGGTGCAAGTTAAGAAAATTCAGTGAATTGTGCGTTTATAGGCTGTATTGATGAGTAGATGTTCAAGCCCTTAACCTTTTTTTATAACAGCAAGAAAATGAGCTTTTAATGATGTATTGTGAATCTAAAATCATGTGTAATAAATGTTTCAATTCAGTTTGATTACAATTAGAATTACTTGAAGTATTTAAGCTTTGAAACAATAATAGTTTCAAGTGTGCAAAGTTAAGTGTATTACTAATATGTGTTTTGGTTTGTAAACTAATTTGAGGTCATTTTATTTAGTTGGTGATTTAAATAAGCTTATGCTCTATATGGTTCCTTTTTTCTTTGAATTATGATAAGGATGGTTTTATTTGAAATGCTTATTGAATTACAAATGTGTTTGTATTACTTTGACTGATTATTTAATGGAAATTGTATTTGGTTTTGTGTATTACCACCCTATATGAGATGTATGAATGTGTTGAGGTGATATATACACATTTGAGATTGTGTTGGTTGTTATTTCCCAATAAACAACAGGGAACTTGATTACAGGATGGTGAAGGGGGAAAGGCAGTTTCGTGCTAATGTAGTCGAAGGGTTAGCCTTCAAGTGTGCCTAGAGATTGAGTTTGTGATGGCATGTATGTTATGGTCGGGTTAGTAATGCTTGTTATAGGAATGGTTAATACATGTGAAATGTTGTATTGATGTTTAAAAAGACATAGATTTTACTTGGCTATGCTTTGCACAAGTTTGAAAGTGAGAAAAGATTTGATGTTTTAAGTGGATTATAATATAATTTCAAATACTCTATTATTATCATTAGAGAAGTTAAATATGTTCGGTTTAACCAAATTATTTTCTGCTTGATATATCTATTCACTGAGTATTTTTATACTCACCTTACTCTGTTTTAAAAATCTTTTCAGATAACAGGGCTTGATAGTGGGTGGATTGAGCTAAGATAGTGTGTATAAAGTTTCAGAATAAGGTTGGCCAACATCCTCGTTAGAGAAGTCTTGTTCCTTTATTTCTTAAATTTGTTATATAAGTTTTGTAAAAGAGTTTATTTTTAAGTTAACTAATGATGGCTAAATTATATGTAATATAATTGTTTGAAAATTTATTTTATATTATCTTAATGATGTTCTCACTAGTATATTTTTAGTTATATAGATTATTATCATTCTAGTAAAAAAATATAATTTTCTATATTATCTGATTACTTTATACATATTTCACTATTCATAAATATATAATGTTTTTAAAAAATCTTAAACTTTAATTGTAATATATGAACAAGAATAAAATTTTAAAAGAGATTAATTTAAATTATTTTTTCAAATATAACAATATTTATAATATATTTAAACTAAATTAAATAGTTTGTTAATGGTTGATTTTAAATGTCCATCTTGAACTATGTGAGACGAGTTGTGACACTTTACCTGCAAACTAGTTCAACAATGGTAATGAAGAAATGAGATAAAATAAAAACATAAAAATGAGATAAAATGAAAACCTCAATTTACCTACAAACTGGTCCAGCAATGGCAATGAGGAAATCATAAACTTGTTTGTACAAGGGGAAAAAATTTAAAGGAAAATCCCACCACCAGCACATGCCGATAAAGGTCGATTGGCATGGTTTGGTTTCAATTCAAATTCACTAGAATGCCTCTTTTTCCCTTCCTAACTCCATCTAATCGAAATTAGATATAACAATCAACCCCTCTCTCATAATACCAACACATAATATTTTTTTTCAAAAAAAAAATCAACACAATAAATTATTAGAATTACCAATGAGACGATCATCTTCAACTTAATAAACATCATCATCTTTTACAAATGTGCTCCTATACTCATCCTATACACAACCACACATTCAATATCCTATACACAACCACACATTCAATATCATGTAAAGCAAATTCTTTTAACGTTGATTTCAAATTTATGATTTTGGAGTAACCTTAGAAGACTTTTGCTTCTTGCTCAGTCGACCCTTTTCACCTGAAGATTATTAAAACCCAAAATGAATATCATCTTAATAAACTTGAAGCTCAAAATTTCATAGTTGAAAAGAACAACAACAATAACATAAAGCTAAGATCTTTTACCATGACCTATGTTTTAGCTTGTACTGGGTCTTTTTGATCCCAAAAGTTTCAAACTTTATTATTCCTATTTTGTTTTCACTTAGAAGAGAGAGTTCCTTTCTTTCAGTTAGCTTTAAAATTGTCTTCAAACAAATGTATATAGAGGAGAGAGCACTGCACCAAACTGAACCGCCTATGGAAACAGTGGAGCAACTTGATTAAACAATATCATATTACTACAACTCTGCATTGCTTTTAACTTCATGAGGTTTCAGATCAATTCTCACGTCTCTCTTATCAACCAAACCAAAACACCGGTTAACAACTTAACTTCCGATTCTTTGATTGATCCATCTCTAGCATATAACAATAATGGTGGGTTTTCTTTTGTATTATCAAGAATAATTTCGGGTATATTTCTTGCTAGCCGAGAAAACACAGGAAAAGCAGAGAAATTTGCGATTTCATGTTTGTTATTGTTTAGGTTTCGTAAGATCTTGCTGGGAACTAATAGCTTGAATGTTTAGGTTTGCTTGTTCGGAAAATTCATCTTCGTCTTCCTTCTTTTTTGTCTTTGATTTTTTTTTCTAAATACAGCCCTAAGTATTTGATTTCTTGATAATGACAGGGTTAGTTTTGACATTTTAAAAGTGATTGATGATGTAACGAGATACATGTAGAAAAATGGGTTCCATTAGTGCTGACTGTGTAATCAAACCACCACTCACCGGACAGAATCACTAATTCGATATAAAAATAATGAGGTCAAACACTTGATTGTAAAAAAAAAAGTTCAACCACCAAAATAGCAAGAATTGAAAAATTTGAACATCAATTATGTAATTTTTCCTTTTTTATATATACATCATGCAGTTTGCCACTCGCAATGGCGGACTAATCTTTTTCACTAGTGAACTGCTCCAAATGAATTTTATCGTTTAGCGGTTCCGCAAACTAGCGGACTAACTTTTTCAATTTTTTTTTTCAGTTTCATCATAAAAGGGAAAATACTTTTGAATGTATTACAATTTAGGAAAATATTTTATTATTTACCATAAAGTAGTAAAAAGAATTCATTTCATTTTCAACTAAATTTCAAATAGAATTCTTTTTCAAATGAATTCCAAATTTATTTAAACCAAACATAGTTGGAATTTAAAATAAATTTTACATAGTTTTCATATAAATCAAACATACTTTTTTTTTTAAACCACCAAACATACTTACTTAAATTCGCAAATAAATTTTATGAAATTTATTTGAACTAAACAAACCCTTATAATTTGTTTAGTGTTTGTAGTAGTGAAACTCACTATCTAATCCGCTGTTATATTGGAAGAAGAAGAAGAGATGTTGAAAGTGTCGACTGTGACTGAATTAACACTGATCAGTGGCGCACGCAACACCGTAACATCCATTAATACCATTAGGAAACAAAACAAAATAATCCGAAAGGCAATGATTCCACAAACTATATTAGCTTTTCTTGTCTCAGTGGCATGAGTGTGTGGGTGGATGTCGATTGTGTATAGTTATTATTATGGGTTTGATGGTATAGCTCATGAAAAGGGTTTGAAGTTGCTGGGTACCCTATAACTGTTTCGTGTTGGTGCTGTATTGGGTGTCCTGTCACTGTTGTTCTATCTTTATCTTCTTGATGTTCCATCATCCAAGGGATAAGATTAAGCTTAATATCTCATTAATAATAATAAAATTTTGTATACTGATGAAGATATGTATTTATAGTGGCATTGATTTAGTCTGATCCTATAATGATATAAATCTCTTAAGTCATGGGCAATGGACAATTTTCAATTAACTTCTTTACATTATTCACATATGCATATAAATAATATTATTTCTTTCTATTTCAATAAATAAAATAATAAAATATTGAATTTTTCATTAATTTGTTTTGAAACATTAAAATCAAAGCTAAAACTCGATAAAAAAATCGATGCCAAATAGGTGCTTTTTTTTTTCCTAAATCATCTTTATTTAAATCCAATGAATTTTTACTAGTCCAATTCAATTTGGGTATAGAACCACAAAAATAATAAAGATCTCTCTAATTAATTTAACATAACTATATACACCATTACTCAAACTAGAAATACTATTTAAATAAAAATAACTATCTACTAGCTAATTATAACGATTGTTGATAACTAGGCTCTTAATTTAACATTGTTAAAGAAACTTCTATGAATTGAATACATAAGTACTAGGACTCGGGAAAAAAAAATGTAAAGTCTAATGCAAGTATATCACCTGACTAGCAATTCTGAAGAAGTCAAATTTAACAGCCACAATTTTTACATCAAAAGATGCTAAATCAGTAGTGACCTGTAAATAGAGGGGCAAACTCAGTTTAAAACTTGGATTTTATCGTAATGAAAGGTGATGACAATAGCCTAGGTTTACTAGAAGCAAACAACACAACATGCTGGTCAGTCTTTACATTATTCAACAATAGCCAAGTTTTTCACATTTTTGAGTTCATGAAGAACTCACTTAGAAGTGTGCATAAGTTCTCATTTTCCATTCAACAGATTAGGCTTAAGAAGCTCCTTAATTACATTCATTGCCTCAATTTTACAAGCTATCTGAAGTTCTGTCCTTATGAACAGGTTCTTGATATTCTTGATAATCAGGTGCAGCCTCAGCTTTGACATTTGGCACCTACAGAGGTACAGAATGACTATTAGCACCTACCTGTCGTCATTTATATAGATCTTCACATCTTTTAACTTGTTTCGATGCCTATATGTTTATTTGAAGCCCTCGTGTTGAAAGCTTAAACACTCTTCAAAGTGCATGAAGCTTCGTCTAGTTCAGTTGTAATTGGTCTGGTTTTTTCCTCGTTTCAAAAAAAAATAATAAATAAAGGTCCATGAAGCTTCTCATATTTATATAGGCACTAGGTGGGTAATTCTAACTCATGGTATCCAACATTACAACCAAGTTCCATCATCATATCTAACTTTTATTTCATCCCTTAAACTATCTCATCCTTGATTTTATTCCTACAAAATGCCCAAATTCATTTTCCAGCCGGCATTGATGATGTAGCACCTTTATAGAGGCTGACATAATTAAAAAAATATCACATATGGCATCATATCATTTTAGTGGAACATACGGGGCCATGTCAAGCCACTTAGCCACATATTCCACTAATTCTTTCTCATCCTTTAATTTTTTAAATTAAATTTATTAATAAAATCTTAAAAAGACAAATATACATTCAGTTAATTCAAATTATCAATAACAAATACTGGGCCAAAATCTCAAGTTGTTCCCAAGAAAAAAAAAATTCTCGGCCAAAATCTCAAGAAATGATTCCAAAGAAAACAAAACTTCCCATACAATGATTTTTCTATTTAAGAAATAGTCAGAATATATATTGTCTTGATTTTGGAGGAAGTGGTTGTTGGATGGTTATAGAGCAACAAAAATCCCTTTCTTTAATTGCAACCTATAAAGGTACCCTAAGGCCCCTTGCTTTTACATGTAAATGGTAGTGGTGGTCCCTTGCTTTTACGTGTAAATGGTAGTGGTGGTGGCTGTGATTTTAACTTTGACTACACTTCTTCTTCTCCTTACATATGACTGCTCCTTCTAGTCTTCAAAGATTTGGCAATTTTCTTTTGAGTGCTCTTTGTCCTTTATCTATTGTTGCTCATGGAAAAGTCTATTTTCAATTTTTTTCATGTTCTTTGTTGTTGTTTCTTCTTCTAGGTTTTCTGTTCCATTAAAGACAAACTCATGTGCATTAGCATCAATAATTTTAATTCATATTAATGAGGAAGCTGATTTTCCAAATGAGTGGGAAGAAGATACTTGCTTGACAGAGAAGACAAGCTGCAGCACCATGGAGAGGTGGCGGTTAACGGTAGGCCTGGCCACCACGGCAATCATCGGTTTCGGTTCGGAATCGGCTAGTTTCGATTTTATAGTTTATGAAATCGAACCTGAACCATCCTTTCAAATCAACCAATTCTAGTTTCGTATAGGATTTTAATTCTAAATTTTTTTATTATTTTTAATTGTATAATTATATTTTAGTAATTTAAAATATTTTAATAATTTTAAAAATAATTTAAATTAAGTCAAAAATATTAATATAATTAAAAATTAAAGTGAATAAATTTTAAATAATAAATAATCTCCCCTTGTTCCCTCTCCCCACCCATGCTTAATTACCATAACCCATTCCATGATTAATTAATCATATGATTTCTATCGACTAGAAACATTAATTAATTAATTGATGCCCAGGTGTATGATTTTGAGGACATATCATAAGATGCTCCTAATATTTTCTTTAACATGATGGAGGAGAGGAACAATTTTTTAAAAGTTTCATGTTTAATTTATGGGTGATGATATATGTAACAATCTATAAAACGATAATTTTCTTATACTTTTATTCTTAAATTTTTTTTATTCCCCATATAAACAGAAGGATGAACAAATAATTTCACAGCTCATAATAAGTTGTTCACGTCATAAACCACAATATAAATCTTTATCCTTAATTTATATTGCATGGATATTCTTTGCCTTCAATTAAATTCCTTTTTTAAACTCACAAGAGAAGGTAAGGATTAAACTTTTAATTTATACATGCCTTAAAGGGATTAGACTATTGGTATTAAATTATGCTTAGTTTTAGGACTCTAATTTACATGCATTTGTATATTTTAAATAGCATTTAGTATAGAAAAGCATATAGAAATAGATACTTTTATATTTTCTTTGTTTTTGATAGGGAAAAGAAGATAGGAGGTGAATTGGTGGAGATTAGAAGAAAAAAGAGGAAGAAAAAGGCAGAGTAGTAGCTGAGCAGTGTTCTGTCACGATCGCGGTTGAATGCGTGATCAAGGATATGCTTAGATGCCAACCCCAAAAGTAATGTCGAGCCTTTTGCGAGCATAGAGCATACGCGATCACAGTTTCTTGTAGCCATTTGCTTCTATTGTGAGCGCAGCTTATGCGCGATCGCCCCTTTCATTAGGATGCATCTGTCACGAGCGCGACTTGCACATGATCGCAACCTTTGCCCAAGAGCCTTTCATACGCCAGTGCAGATCTTGTAGGATCGCAGCTTGAATGTTTCCAACACAGAACATGCTGAGGTGTACTGATTCAAAGAAAAATCTAAGGGGAGGTGAAAGGACATATTCTAGAAGAGGCTAAAAATGACAAAAGGCCACGAATTATTTGGGGATTACACAACATTCTACACACTCTCTCACTCAATCACGAGGAAGGACACAACACAAGCAAGAGGAAGAGAAGAAGAAAAGAGGAGAAAAAGAAGCTGAAAGAGAGAGACCCATTTGAAGATTCAAGCTCCTTTGGATAACAATTCTTTATCCCTTTTCTAATTCTTACTATTGTTTGTATTTGAATATTGAATGATGGTTTATTTAGCCATAAGTGGCTAAGTTTAATATTGTTGTTGGGATTTTGAAAACCCATTTGATTTGAGTTCATTTAATATATTAGTTCTTGTTTATAAATTGCATATTATGTTTATTGAGCTTTGTTGAGTGATGTAATGTGGCCAAATGAACCCTTTGTTTGAATCTATGCATTGAGAGATGGTGGATTCAATAGAACCACAAATACTTGTTAGATCTATCAATGACTTGAGAAAGCTTGTGTAGATCTAATCCTCTTTAAGTTTACTGAATGCCTTACAAGTTAGATTTGATATTATTGTATGATGATGATGAGAATTAAGTCATATAGTGGGATTTAATTGATGTTTGCTTGTGAGATTAGCATTACTCGAGAGAGATTGTTAATCGGTTTATAAAAGCTTGAGGTGTGCAATAAAAATTGAACTATTCTATTATTTGGCTTAATGATAATGTGGTGTACTATTTCCCCGACAATATTTTTTTTCCATTGATTAATCCTCTGTTATTTTGATTTGCAATAACCTTAATTACATCCTTTAGTTAATTTGTTAATTTTGTTATTTTATTTGTCTTAAACAAACCAATTTTGTTTGCTCTAAACAAATATAATTAAGATTAATAGGTTTTTAATCCTCAATCTTTTGGGAAACGATACTCTACTCACTACTATATTCCTTGTCGATCCGTGCACTTGCGGTAAGTGAACATAGACTACTTAACCTTTAGCTTCAATTAAATTAATCATTATATAAAGTACAGGCAGTACTATATTCCTTGGGTATAATCATGTATATCCGCGCATACTATTCATAACTCATTGAATTCTGATTAATTAAATTTGATCGGAGTAGGATCATAAGAGCGGCAAATATTTCCTACCATATAAATTTAATGCGACTGTACACTAAAATTCGAGCCCAAAATTTAATTTAACCAAGAACAACTCTCTACTAGCTGAGTTTAACTGCATACACAATTTCATTAGTTGTATAAATTTTATACCCATTATTATAACTATATTTGTTTTTCAAAAGAAATAACATTGGGTGTTCAGTAGTCATAAATTTTTTATTATTTTGAAGTTCAAACTAAATGGATCTTATAATGGAATAAAACTCTAACAATTATTTTTTTTATATATAAAATTTAAATTCAAATCTTTACTCTAGATAATTTAAATTACTCATCATTTGAACAAATAGACAATGATACATTTGAACTTCTTTTGTTTTTAGTCTAAATTATCAATATTTTAGAATCCGCGCTGAGTACTCTAGCCAATTTAGTTGACCTTAATAGGATTGAGACATAAGGACAATAAAAATTTTATAACGAATTAGTACATGTATTATAATTGAATCTAAAAATGTAATTTATAAGTTATATATATATATATATATATATATATATATATGCGCTTTTATAGATAAGTGAAATGTCTAGATCTTGGCTCCTATTTGAATTAATGACATTTTTTTTGCATTTATGATAGAATAGACATATATATATTCTTTTAATTGGCGATAAAATAGGATATATTGTATTGCATGGACTCTTACTTAGCTCGTCTGTAAGAATAACCTATCGGAGCATTTTGCGCTTATAAATTTTTTTTGGACAATATCGCTTTTTAATAGGATTACAACTGTTTGTTATTAGTGTGAATCGAATAAATCTTAATTAAGGATAAAATGGGTCCCACCCACGTGCAAACCTAATTATTATGTATCTTTTATTACAAGTGGTTTGGTATAGGACGTTGTTAGTTGGACGGAAGAAATTCAATTTATGGAGGCTAACTCACACCAGCCAGAATGGACATATAATTAATTAAGGGTGTGCACGGATTTCAAAGAACCCAAATTGTCTAAAAAAAAAAAAAACTGAATTAAAAATTTTCAGAATTAAACATTTCTATGATGTATTATAAATTTGATAATCAATGCTTAATAAGATTAGAAATCTATAATTATGTATTACAAATATTATTATAATAATTAATTATATTTAAATAATTTATAATTAAATGTTAATATAATGTATAATATTTGATATTTTAAATATTATTAATTATTTGAAATAAAATAATATATTAATTAATTAATTTTTTATAATTAATTTTTAATATATGTTTAATCATAAAATAAAAATTAAAGTTTACAAATAAATTTTTATAATGAAATTTATATTCATCTTATCTTACACAATTAAATTATAAAATTATTAAAATATAAATGTTAAAATAATAAAATAATTTTAAGCAAAACAAAATACAAATCCAAGATTCTGCGCTCATCATCTGAGCTAAATCTAAGCCCTCACACAGGTCTCATTTCTCCATCGCATGGTCCCCTACTCCTCTTCGAAAAACCAAACCTGAAACTTAAAAAAAAAAAAAAAAAAAAATTTAACAGAGCCAATATACAAATTTCTCACACGAACTAATTTCAGGTCGTTCATGGCAGACATTCTGCAGCGACGTGTTTGAAATCTAGGACAAAAATTCCCATTTCTTCCCCCATTTTTTTGAATATTTATGTTTTGTCACGCATTGATACCATAACTGGTGTTTAGTGTTGTCAATATGGGAAATTGAGCTTTCTTTGTTGATGAACGGTATAATTATGTTTTGAGAAATTAATACAGTCTATCTCAACTTTGAATCAATTATCAATCTAATTTTATTTTTAAAGTCATTTCAATTTGGCTCAATTTTTTAATTTATGTCAATTCTATCCAAATAATAATGGGTATGAAATAAAGCTGAGGTGATATTTTTAGGTGGCTTAAGAGCATCTGACATGATAAAAAATATCTTACGTGACCATCTAATATGATTAATTTTACCCTCAACTTTTAAAATTATGTCAAATCTATCCAGACGATAAATAAATTTTAAATTTTTTTAAAACTATGTTCATAATTATTTAATCATGCATATAAGGACTATTTAATTGTAATTGAAAAATTAAAATTAATTGACTCAATTTAGTTTTTAGTCTTAAATTATGATAATAAATTATTTTCTTTTAAAATAAAACAAAATTAAAAATTAATTTAAATTTTAGTATTGTAAATATTTTTTAAGGATTAAATATAAAAATAAATATTAAATAAAGGACATTTTGAGGTGTAAAATTCAAATTCTATCGTCGTCAATTTAAAAGGAAATGACTGCCCCCATTATACAGTCCATCAATATTTAGGTTATATAACTTCTCTATTAAAAAAAATTAAAATTCGCTTTAAACATCAAAAATCATATAAAGAAACACATGTTATACCTAGATAATTTAAGAACTATTAGTAAATTTATTTCATTTTAAGGTAAAAAATAAATTACTTTTCGACTTGTGGTTATTTTAACACAAATATTCAATTTGTGGTGATTTAGTAAAAAAAATTAACTTTCAAATGGTGAAATAAAAAATGACAAACTTTTTTTTCTCATTTCTCCCAAAAAAAAAAAAAAAAAAAAACAAAAAAACAAAAAGTGAGTGTCACATAGGCATCTTGTCATTTTCAATGGCTAGAAAAGTCATTTTGCCATTGTAAATGGCTGGAGGCCTCTTTTTTTTTTTAATTACTAAAAATTTCTTTATTTTTTTTATTTATTTTTATATTAATCTTTAAAAATATTTACAATTTTGAAATTCAAAATAATTTTTAATTTTATTTTATTTTAAAAAAAAAATTATTATCATAATTCAACACTAAAAACTAAATTGAGTCAATTAATTTCAATTTTCAATTATAACTAAATAGTCTTTATATGCATAATTAAATAATTATGAACATAATTTTAAAAAATCTTCAAATTTATTTATCGTTTGAATAAATTTGACACAACTCGAAAAGTTGAGGATATAATTGATCAGTTGAGATGGTCACGTAAAACGCTCTTTGGCATGTTAGATGCTCTTAAGTCACATAGAAATGTCGTCTCAACTCTGTCTCATACCCATTGCCGTTTGGATAGAATTAACACAAATCAAAAAGTTAAAAGATCAAATTAAAATAACTTTAAAATAGAATTAGATTGATAATTGTTTCAAAGTTGAGATAGACCATATCAATTTCCCTTATAGTTTTTTTTTTTTTTGGCTGGTTTTGTGAAACTGGATGGTTTTTTTTTTTTTTCTTTTTTGGGTGCAGAATCTTGAAAATGGAAAGAATGGCGCAGTGGAAGAACTAGGCAAATAATGTTTAGTTAATTGTACTATGAGATTTTTGTTGGAAGGAAAAACAAAAAGCCAAAAAAAAAAATTGAAATTTAAGGTTACCAGTTAAATGGTTAAAGGAAAAAAAAATAACCTGTTTCACCATATATATCTATAATATATATAAATTTACAAAGAGGGGGAGGACATGAAAAATTACAAAAAAATATTCACTTATTATTATACATAATTAGATAATTTAGTCATTTATAAATAAAAATTAAATTAAATTAATTAAAACGTAATTCTAATTTAATTAAAAGTATATTTCTGATTCCAATTAGGTTAACTTCTATTTTATTTCTAATAAAAATTATATTAATTGAAATGTAATTCTAATTTAATTAAAAGTATATTTTCTATTTTAATTAGGTTAACTTCTATTTTATCTCTCACAAAAATTCTAATTTAATTGAAAATATATTTTCTATTATAATTGGGTTAAATTCTATTTTATCTCAAATAAAAATGAATTTAATTAAAATATAATTCTAATATAATTGAAAGCATGTTTCTTATTTTAATTAGGTTAATTTCTATTTTATATTTAATAAAATAAAATAAAATTAATTAAAATAAAATTCTAATTTAATTGAAATTATATTTCCTTTTCTAATTAGATTAACTTCTATTTTATCTCTAATAAAAATAAAATTAATTAACATATAATTCTAATT
>CATIWM010196337.1:0-30778 GCA_949671775.1 Mallotus repandus
TGGTGGTGGTAGTGGTGGTGGTGGTGGTGGTGGTGGTGGTGGTGGTGGTGGAGGTGGTGGTAGTGGTGGTAGTGGAGGTTGTGGTGGTAATGGTGGTTGAGAAGGTTGTAATGGTAATGGTGATTAAGAAGGTTGCAGTCAATGTTAAAAGAAAAATTTAGAAAACATTTTTTATTAATTTTCTAAAACCTTTTATAATTTGAAAAATTTGGAAAATAGTTTTTTAGTTTTCTAAAGTTAGAAAATATCATGACTAAACAAAAATTTCTATTTTCTAGTATTCTCAAAAAAAATTTCTAAAAAACAGGTCTTGTTTTTCAAAACTAACCAGACCCTTATTTTTTTTTCATTTTCATTTTGTATCTTCAATATTTAATAGCTATAATGGTTGCCATTAATTTAAATTTAGAATAAATGTATCTAAAAATGATAAAAAAATTTAATATATATTTATTTTTTCATATATAACACTTATATTCAAAATTTTACTTAAAAAAATTTAAACTCATTATCACTCCAAAAGTCTAGAAACTTAATTAATCAACTTGAAATGAACCAAGATAATAGTTTAAAAAAAAATTGAGTGATTTAGAGGTTGTTTATTCTTTATATGAAATAATACTTAATTGCAACATTTAAAGGTTTTTTTTTTTTATAATCACCCATAGCTGGTAATTATAAAACTTCAATTAATTTGAATTGAGTTAAATGAATTTTATTAGATAAATTGGGATAAAATTTTTTACAAATTTATTTTTCATATATAAAATATGAACTCAATCACAGGGATGATAAAAATTTTTCTAAGAGTCTATTTTAGTTAAACTGTTGTTAATAGTTGTTGCTCGTAGCTGATAACTTATAGATGGTGAATATTAGCCAATAGCTAATCGATACTAAGTGTTTGGTAAATTTATAATAGCGGTTGCTGATAATATATTTAATTACATATATAGACAATATATAGTATGATATAAATATTAATAATAGTATGTATGATAAAGAAAAATATTTAATGCTTATAATAGAAATATTGTATATGGTTTTATTTATATAATTTTAAAAAATGAATATATTTATTTTTATTAGATAATTTATTTTAAATAAAATACTAATATTAATATTATTATTATTAATATTAGAAACAATGAGTTGTAAAATTTTTGTGGTTAATATAATTTTAATATTTTTATTTGTGTGGTTAATATTTTTAATAATTATAATACTAATATTTTCAATTAAAAGGGTAAAGGTAAGATAGTAAATATAATTTTAAAAATAACAGTTGTTGGTGAAAAAGCTCCAAATTTGAGCTTAACGAATTTTTGTAGTTGGGAATTAAACAACTAACAGTTGTAATTAAAACAAACACCCCACATATAATTTTTCATATAAAAAATTGGAACTCAAAATTTTATTTAAAAAATAAAATTTTAAAAATTACATATATAATAACCAAAATTCTCAATTCATACTGCCCTTGTTCATGGGGTAAAATAATCTTTTTAAAAAAAAAATTGTCGTTTAGCACCCCTGCATCACGGGCCGCTATGTATATCGTTGTTCTACTGTACATAGTATTTCTATTATACTATTTCATCTCGCAAATTATATCATGGACCATTATCCATATTGTAATATGGACCAAAGGTCCATTACATGTGTGAAAAAATGTCTTTTTTTTTTTACACTTCCTACTTTTTTTTTAACACATTATTCCTTTTTTTTTTATCACAATCTTCCTCTGCACACCCTTCTCCTTCTCAATTCCAAATAATGGCCGCCAGTCTCTATATCATAAATCCATACGCTTATCCTACGGCTATCACCAAAATAAAAGATATATTGCAAATGTATTGCTCTGTCTGTATATATTGCAAATGTTTTTGAGCTTTTCTATGTCTGTATATATTGCAAATGTTGAACTCAATCTATTATTATTCAAAAATATTGCTCTGTTCTTCAATCTTTTTGTCTCAACCCAATTCTTCTTCTTCTTATCCCATTTTAATATCCAAAAACATTTGATATTCTCACATCTGCATATCAACATAACTTCACTTCACTTTCCCATTATGTGACAAAACATTCACTCCACTCAAGTTCCATTTCCTCAAATGCAATCCCAATTGTGTGAGGACCATCTGATGTCCTTTATAAAGCAATGGTCTAGCTAATACAGTTGTAGAGCTACTGGTCTTGGTTTGTGCAAGAGTTTTGTCACACCTTGTCTCACATAGCCCAAGATGGACGTTTAAACACCAACTATTAACAAACTATTTAATTTAGTTTAATATATATTACAAATATTATTATATTTGAAAAAAATAATTTAAATTAATATCTTTTAAAAGTTTAGTCTTATTCATATGTTACAATTGAAGATTAAGAATTTTTTTTAAATTATGTATATATGAATAGTAAAATACTATTTATGAATAGTACTATACATATTTATGAATAGTAAAATATAAAATACAATAATCGGATAATATAGGAAATTTCATCATCATTTTAAAGAAAGTTAAAATGATATTACTCTTTATAACTAGAAACACATTAATGAAAATATCATTAAGGTAATATCAAACATATTTTCTAAACTGTTATGTCACATATAACTTAGCCACCATTATTTAACTTAAAATACTTTTTTACAGTACTTATAAAAATAAGACTAAAAAAAAAATACAAGGCTTCACTGACAAGGATGTTGGCCAACCTTATTCTAAACTTCTACCTACACTCACTTAATTCTGTTCACCAACTATCAAACCCTGCTATCTGAAAATATTTTTAAAACAGAGTAAAATGAGTACAGAAATACTCAGTGAATAGATATATCAAGCAGAAAACAATTTGGTTAAACCAAACACATTTAACTTCTCAAATGTTAATAATAGAGTATTTGAAAAATCTTATTATAATCCACTTGAAATATCAAGGCCATTATTGCCTTCAAACTCATACAAAACTTAGCTGAATAAAACACATGATTTTCAATCATCAAAATAATCTTTCACAAGTATTAACCATCCCTACAATAAGCATCATAGTTTGGCCACAACATACAGACCATCACAAGCATCACTCTCTAGGCACACTTGAAGGCTAACCCTTCGACTACATTAGCATGGAATGGCCCTTCCACCTTCACCGTCCTGCAATCAAGTGTCCTGTTGTTTATTGCGCAATAACAACCATCAAAAATCTCAAATGTGTATATATCATCTCAGCACATTCACACATCTCATATAGGGTGGTAATACCTAAAACCAAATACCATTTTCATCAAATAATTAATTAAAACAATTTCATCACATTTACAATTCAATAGAGTATTCAAAATCAAACCAATTCCCATCATAATTCAAAGGAATGAAATCAAGCTATTTATAATCTCATTTAAATCATTAGGTATCCAAAATAATTTCAAATCATATTACAAAATAAAAACATAGAGTAATAACATACTTAGCTTGTGAACTTGAAACCATATTTGTTTCAAAGCTTGTATCATAACTAGTAATTCATGAGGTAAATAAGCTGAACTCAAAAAATTTTAATACAAAAATTTCAAGTTCGTAAAACAACATTAAAAACTCATTTCATTTATGATATAAAGAGATTTTAAGGGCTTGAACATCTACTTACCAAGACAACTTATAAACACACAACCCGATTCACCGAATTTGTTTAATGTGCACCTACACTTTCCCTGCCTTTTCCAGCACCTAAAATATACAATTTCATTTATAAATCATTAATACAATAATCTCACATACTACTCTAACCATGCAGCCCCCAAATGATATGCATAAAATGCAATTAAGCTTAATTCTACAAATCAGCTTCATTAACTCCAAAATAGTTGTTTTCAGGCCTAAATTAGAAAAATCACTATGACCTGTAGAAAAGGAATTTTCACCTCAAATTTTAACCAGACTCAGATATATATGTCTAGTATCTTGAATAAAAATTTTACTTCAATTTCTCAACTATTAAAGGGCTTAAGGATAGCTCAACATAATCAGCTTCAATAATCCTGGCAGACAGAGCAACTAAAAGTATGACCTCGATTGACCATGTTACAGATGGAATCAAAAAAAACTTAATTTGGAGTTTTTTAGTTCAATATATACCAGAAATACCGAGACTAGTTCTTAACTCATGAACTCTGTAAATTTGGTTTACAAGCTAACTTTGAAAAATTTCTAGGACTTATAGAAAAGGAATTTTGAGCTGAAATTTGAATCAATATTAGATAAATATATATATAATATTCTATAAAAGTTTCACTTAATTTAGACAACTATAGAGTGAGATATAAGCACTTGAACACAACCAGGTCAACATGCATAAATAGAATGAGTATTAAAATATTTCTCAATTTAGAACCAACTTATAGACTGAATCAGGTAAATATCAAACATAAAAATTTTTAGATAACTCTTCCAAGTTTCCAAATCATCAAATAAAACTCAATTTGGAGCTTTATAGCTCAAGTTATGATTGAAACACTGAGACTGTTAAACCAAACCTCTAAAACCCGAATTCTGCATGTTATGAACCCTAATACAAGTAAATTACTTACCAATTGGATCAATAAAGCCTTTAAGGATGATAATTGATTTAGATCTTCAAATCCCTTTTGTATAATTCAGCTCAACTTGAAAAAAATCAAGAAACTCTCTAAACTCTCTTTTCTTCTCTTAAGTCTCCTTTCTTTCTTTCTTTCTTTCTTTCTTTCTTTCTTTCTTTCTTTTTTTCTATGGCTATAAAGCCACGATGTAGGAAGATATATCTAAAAAAATATTTAAATAATATGCAAAATACTCCTTTTGGTCCTTAATGAAATACTTAAGTTACCTATAAATCCTCAAGCTTTCAATTGTTCAATTAAGGACAATCATTTACTCCATTTGAGTCATTTCCTCTAAAACTATATCTATATATATGTATACTAAATAATACTTAAATTAAATTAATATATTTTATGTAAATGAAATGCATAATGAATGCAATTATACTTAAAGTAAAGGTACGGGTGTGACAAGTTTGGCTCACAGTAATACTGATAGGAAATTATAATTTGTGTTTGACAATGGAGCTATGGGTATTTTAGACCAAATAAGCAAGATTGGATTAAGAAGTTGTAGCACATATTGGATTCTCAACTCCTAAATATTTTGTAGGCGTATTTAATTAGGTTATGTGCTTTCTTTGAATGTTCTTCTAGATATTTCTTAGATTTGAGATTCCAAAATTGGGAGAAGTTCTTTTATCTCTTTTCTTTTCGGTGAGAAGTTCTAAAATATTTGAGAAAAAAAAAATCAACTCTGAAGTGAACCCACAGGTGAAGATCAATGAGCCTGCAGCTAGAGGTTAATGAACATACAGGTGAAGGTTAATGAACCTACAACAGACTCATTGATCTTCACCTGTAGGTTCATTTGACTATCAATGAACATGCAGGTAAAGATCAATGAACCTAAAAAAAAAAAGATGCACATTTTTTTATCTCGCACTTGTAATGACTCCTGGTCCATATTGCAATATGAATAGGGGTCCATGATATAACAATTGGTTTCATATGCAGTATTATTTTATAGGAAATTGACTATTCGTGATATGAACGGTCCATTACAGTCCATGCAAAATTATTTATTTATTTATTCTCTATATTTAATCGGCCGCCAAAAAGTATGTAGGGTAAACATATAATTTTACACGAATTGTGACACAGTGTTCATGTTTAAGTACCGTTAAAAAGTTTTTATGAAAGTGTAATGTATCAAGTTAGAAATGTTTTAAGAGTTTTTGGCAAAATCAAGTAGCTTAGATGAGGGGGTTTATCAAATTAGGTTGAGTCCATTTCTAGTTTTGAGAAATTCAAACTACAGCTTGAAAATAAATAAATGATCACGAACTCATGAAATCAAATTTGAATAAATTTAAAAATATATTTGATTTTATTATTTTTATAAAATTTTAATTCTTTAATTTTTAAATATATATTAATTAAATATTGTATTCCTAGATATATAAAATCACATAATTAAAAATATGTAATAAAATAATAATTAATTTAAAGAATCGAGTCGAATAATTTGAAAATCAAATTAGACCAATTTAATCATTTGAATAATTGAAAATTTACTTAATTAATATCAAGTTATTTTTTGAAAATGCCCTAGAGGAGGTGAATAGGGCAATTAGAAAATTTAAGGACAATTAACAAATAATTAAGGAATAAGTAGAAGTAGAAGAGAAACAAAGACACAAGAATTTAAGAAGTTCATATTAAAACAATCCTACATTTCCACCTAACTTCCCAAGTTAGGATTTTCAACTATCCACCTATCTATTTATGAGATTGTTTACAAGAGTATTTTATTTTGGCTAACACCGAACCTTACAATCAAAAGTTTTTCTTCGTTCAACTCAAACCAATCCCAAATGTTTTCAATTGGCAAACACTTAAACCAACCAATCCAAAGAATCTACCTCACTTCTCTTCTATTCTAACCCAAAAAAAATAGATGAAGAAGAGGCTTAATTCTATCTCACAACCAACACTCGAAATGAAAATAAATGAACAATAAATTGAGAGCTTTTTGAGTAGCTAAGAATTGATTTAATGCTCTTGTCAATGAGTCTAACTACCTAAATGAAGTTTTTAGACTCAATTTTATAGTTGCTACTTGAATTCTAGCCATTGGAGATCATTAAATTTGTCCCCATACTTTAGAAGCTTCATTTAATGTTTAAGCAGCTTCTTACAGGAAATTTGTTTGTCACGGTCATGACCCTTGATTGAACTTGCCATTGAGACAGCCAAGTGACCATTATGCATCTGTCAGCTGAACTGTGAGAGTGTTTCATGATCGTGACTAAGACCATGAGCACCTCCGTTGCCTTTAGTATGCAATCTTCCTTGAAGCTCGTGCTTATGACTCAGAGTCATGATGTCAGTCACAAGCATGATCACAGTCATGATCAAGCTCTTGAGGACCATTGGACCCTTGTCTTCTGAACGGTGCTTAGCTCATGGTCATGACTATCTTTTGTGATCGTGGTTACGGTCGTGACTGAGACCGTGAGCACTACTAGTCTCTTTTCTAATTAACGAGCTTTTGGTCATGGTCGTGATGCTGGGTCGTGAGCCTTATCACGGTCGTGATCATGATTGTGAGGGCTACTAGAAGAAAATTCAAGGGACTTTGAGGCTCCTTATGATCACAACTAGGTCCCGGTCGTGAGCTAGATCGTGACCCAATTGCATTTCACCTTTTTTTTTACCTTTTGAGTCTTTTTTGATGGCTAACTAATACAAACTTAAATGAACATCAATAGTACTTCAAAATTGTATTGTTAAAATCAAACTAAGATTTGATTAATCCGTAATCATACAAATGGCTAACATTTTTAAATAAATTAATTTAGAATAGATCACAAATTAATTTAATTATTTTACACATTTAGGCATGATTTGGTAATTTAATTCAATTATCATCTTATTAAGATCCTATAAAATAGGTTCTTTAACAGAGCTGTAATGAAAAATGAAGGTGATAACAAGCCAGCCACATAGATCCATTGCAAAATGGAGAATATGATCATAACAATAGGTAGAAGATTTCAAGACCCTTATAAAAATTTTCTAATATGGTCATCCTACACATTTGTAGTCATCCCAATAGCAGTCCAAGCAAGCATGAGAGCACTCCAACCTCTAGCCACGGACCATCACCTTGGACAACACTTGAAAATTTATGTTGGTTCTACTTTAATCATAGTACTAATCACTAACTCTATCTTTGTCCCCTCGTAGAGATCAAATCTTCTCTCCCTTATAGCGAATGCTAATGCGCAAATCTCCTACACCATTCCAAATAATAGGAGTAAGCCATTTTCTAAACTTTTTAGGTATGGTTGTTTCAGCTTAAGTAGAGTCAAGAAGGTTGAATGTAGCTCATGCTTATAAACCTCAAATGTTGGCTTTATGGCTATTTTCGCAACTAATGTTTGTTGGAATTGGAGAAGCATTTAATTTACCAAGATAAGTTTCTTTGTATTACAAAGAATTTCCAGTCTTACTGCATAGCACAAGAACTGCTATAGTCACTTTTCACTGTTGGCGTATCGTTCTATTTAAGAAAAACTTTGATTGCTCTCATTCGAAAGGTTACGAATTGACTACTGAATATTATAGATGATGGGAGAGTTAATAATATGTACTAGGTGATAGTAGGGTCAGGGGTGATCAACTTTGTTTATTATATAGTTTTTGCCAAGTTGTACAACTATCAGAATGTTGAGAATGTTGACATGGTAAGCCAATAAGTTGATGAAGAGGGCAATGCAAGATCATGAATGTATGGGTGTCAAAATGGATAATGACATGCGAACTCGATTTGCCTAACATGCAAAATTAGCGAATTAGGGTTGAGGTTAATTGGGTTCGTGTCAAAAATGGGTCAACCCATTTATGACATGGTTTAATCAGATTGTGTCACAGGTTGACACGTGAACTCGTTTACAATCCATTAATTTGTAGGTGTCATATTCGGTTGTGTCAACTAGACATGATACAACCCATTAAAACTTCATACAATTTTTATGATTTTAAATAATAAATTGGTCATTTATTGTACATTTTTTATAAAAGTAATATTTTTATAATTGTATTATATAGACATTGTTTTTATTTTTGGGAAAAATAATATTTTTATATATTATAAATGTTATATACGTTAAATGGGTCGTGTTGAATTTTATGACCCATACAAATCATTAAATAAATGGATTACATGTGTCGTGTTCATGTAACCCATTTAATTTTTGCATCGTATTAGGGTTGAAATATTTGACATGATTAATAAATGGGTCATGTTCGTGTTGACTCTAATTGTGTCAACAAAGTGGGTTAACCCAACACAAACACGACCCACCAACCCGTTTTGACACCTTGACATAAATGTAGCCATTATCACATGATATAGATTGTATCTGTATGTTATATTTTTATTTAGCCAAAAATGGAATATCCATAACTGTTATTTATCACAAATTTAATACTTTGGTAAAATACTCCTCTTGTAGATTTATTTTTTATAGGAGGCCGATAGGCGTCATGAGGCAATAAAAGAAATGGGGTTAATTCCAATATTTCCACCAGTGTTAATTAATATTTATTTTTTATTTTATTTTGTTGAAATTTTAATTTTTTTTGAATTTTTTTTAATCTAAAATCAAAGATGCATTTAGATGAACTCTTATTTATTACAAATTTAATGATCTGGAATCTTTCAATGAGCTGATGACTCTTATCAAGACATTTATCTTCTGCCCCTTCAAAAAGGACATATGTATTTGGAAATTCTCATCATTCGGTTCATACATGGTAAAATCTACATACTTCAGATTATCTTCCCCATCTCCCTCCTCTCATCACCACTTTATGAAAGGCATTTGGAAGGGATTGGTTCCCCTAAAAGTCAAAACTTTTACATGGTTGGCTCTGCTTAACAAAATCAACTCAAGAAGTCTCCTTCTTGAAAGAGGGATTATCCAACAACACCAATGTTTTTGCCCTTTTTGCCACACTAAGATTGAAACACCATACCACTTGCTCCTTCTTTGTCCACATATTTTGATAATATGGTATAAAATTATTATGTGGTGGGGCCCATCATGGTGCCCTCCAAATTCTCTCCAATATTTGTTTTTATCCTAGGAATCACTGGTTACAGGAAGTGTTCAGAAAAAAATCTGGTTGACCATCTTCTTTGCGGTCATTTGGTCGACTTGGCTTGAGAGGAATAAAAAGATTTTTCAAAATCAAACCATTAAGTGGGATTCCTTCTTCTTCCTAATCATGGCTAGAGCTGAAGCTTGGATTAAGGTTACTCCAATGAAGTCTCTCCTCGCTGGTCAGAACCTTTTCCTCTTGACAGAAGCAATTAGAAATCATAGATCACCAAACCTTGTTCCTAAAAAAATTTTATGGACCGCCCCTCATGGTAACACTCTTAAATAGAACGCAGATGGTTCTTGCATTGGTAATCCTGGCCTAACTGGAATTGGTGGGGTTCTTAAAAATTATCAAGGTGTGATCATTTGTATCTTCTCATGTCCCATTGGAGTACCTTACTCCAATAAAGTAGAGGTTTTGGCTATTCGAAAAGCCTTCCTATTATCTACGAAAAAATAAGAAACTCAAAGTGTTGACCTCCTTGTTGAATCTGATTCTCTTCTCTCAGTAACTTGGGTCAATAATCTCACCTCTCCCCCTCCCTCTAACTTGAGTAATGAGTTCAACTCCATTGAAAACCTGAAATCCCAGCCACTCAAATGCAACTTCATCTATTCTCCTAGGGAAGGCAACTCTTTCACTGATAGTTTGGCAAAAGTTGTAGTTAGGTGTTCTTCAGACTTTGTAGCATGGATTTGAGCCTATGTTTTGTTTTTTGTTTCTCTAGTTGTAACTCTAGCTCTTAGCCTTTTCTGAAATTGATATCTTTGGCTTATCCAAAAAAAAAAAAAGAGGTTGATAGGCCTCACCAGGTGACAAAAGAAATGGGAGTAATTCCAATATTGCCACTAGTGCTAATCAATATTTATTATTTATTTTATTTTGTTAAAATTTTAATTTTTTTGAAATTCTTTTTTAGAATCTAAAATCTAAGATGCACTTAGTACAACAGGTAGAAGATTTTAAGACCCTTATAAGAATTTTCCCAATATGGTCATTCTACAAAATTGTAGTCATCCCAATAGCAATCCAAGCAAGTATAAGAGGACTCCAAGCTCTAGCCATGGACCGTCACCTTAGACAACACTTCAAAATTCTTATTGGTTCTATTTCAATCATAGTACTGATCACTGACTCGATCTTCATCCCTCTCGTAGATCGAATCTTCTCTCCCTTATGGCAAATGCTAATGTGCAAATCTCTAACCCTATTACAAATAATAGGAGCAGCCATATTCTGAACATTTTAAGTATGGTTGTTTCAGCTTTAGTAGAGTCAAGAAGGTTGTGTGTAGCTCATGCTCATAAACATGAGATGTTGGCTTTGTGGCTATTTTCGAACCTAATGTTGGTTGGAATTAAAGAAGCAGTTCATTTACCAGGATAAGTTCTGTTGTATTACAAAAACTTTCTAGTCTTACTACGTAGCATAAGAACTGCTATAGTCACTTTTCACTATTGGCGTATCGTTCTATTTAAGCACAACTTTGATTGCTTTCGTTCAAAAGGTTATGGATTGGCTACCGGATAATATAGATGATGGGAAAGTTGATAATGTGTATTGGGTAATGGTGGGGTTGGGGTGATCAACTTTGATTATTATCTAGTTTCTGCCTAGTTGTACAACTATCAGAATGTTGAGAATGCTGATATGGTAAGCCAACAAGTTGATGAGGAGGGCAATGCAAGATCATGAATGTGGGGGTGTCAAAATAGGGAATGACGCGTGAACTCGATTCGCCTAACATGCAAAATTAGAGAATTAGGGTTGAAGCTACATGGGTTCATGTGAGAAATGGGTCAACTCCTTTATGACACGGTTTAATCAAATCATGTAGCGGGTTAATACGTGAACCCGTTTATTTATATGTGTCGTGTTAGGTCGTGTCAACCCAACACGACCCATTAAAAATTTATATAATTTTTTATGATTTTAAATAATAAATTAGTCATTCATCATAAATTTTCTTATAAAAATAATATTTTTATAATTATATTATGCAAATTGTTAAATTATAGACATCAACTTTTTTTTTGGGAAAAATAGTATTTTATATATTATAAATGTTATATAGGTTAAATGGGCCATGATAAATTTTATAACCCATACAACCCATTTAAATAAATGGTTTACACATGTCATGCTCATGTAATCCGTTTAATTTTCGTGTCATGTTAGAATTGAAACACTTGACATGATTAATAAATAAATTGTGTTTGTGTTGATCATAATCGTGTCAATAAAGGGAGTCAACCCAATACGAACATAACCCACCGACCCGTTTTGACGCCTTGACCATATGATATAGATTGTATGTGTATGTTATATTTTTATTTAGCCAAATATAGGATATCTATAACAGTTATTTATCACAAATTTAATTACCGCTTATAGATTTTTTTTTTATAGGAGTCACAAGGCGACAAAAGAAATGGAGGTTTATTTTGTTGAAATTTTAATTTTTTTTAAAAAAAATTAAAATCTAAAATCTAACATGCACTCAGATGAACTTGTCGTATAATGATTTAAACACTTATAGTCTATAAATAATTTTTTATTTTTTTAATAATATAATTTATAAAAAAACTCAGAGACATAATGATAATTGTCGCATCATTGTACATGCCGCTACTCACAACAAGAATCATTATTTTTTATATATATATCATAAGCTCGATCCTAATATTTTGGTTTATACAAAGGTTTCCTTTTTGCTATATTTTTAATCAAAATAATTAAATAGCAATTGCAACCCACAAAGGAAAAAAAAAACATACATATAAATCATGAAATATTTTTTAAAAATTTCATGCTCTCAAATATTAATAGTACCCATTGATGATCAAAAAAGAATACAGCACACTCCCAAAATCATTATTAGATAACACAAGCATAAGAGTTGCAAGGGAAATAAGGAACCACAATTGGAGCTTTTGGTGATATTGATTTGCTTCTCAATTTCTCTGCCTTCTTACACGCTGCCTCATAGTCTGAGACCTTGGAAGAACAACCCGAGGAGCAGAAACAATCCGAGGAGCAGAAAATGGATAATAAGCTAACCATTGTGTCACTTTCTAGCTATATATATATACAGTTCTGGGTTTTGGAGAATACATATATATAGAACTAGTATATATAGCGATCAATAACTATGTGAGATGGGTTAGAGATGTTTTCTTGAGGGTGAGAAGTTGCCTATTTATAATGAGACCATTAGCTTAGTTTGGCTTGCCGTGGATATTGAGGAAAAGCATCGCACATATCTTACGAGTGGTTGTCTGTTGCGAAAATGTTGGAGTGCCATTATTTTTTTGTCAAACGTATCCAAAAATCTGTCAAAAAGTTTTTTTTTTTTTTTTTAAGGAAAAAAATCTGTCAAAACTTGTGCCAACTGGAATTGCAAAACTTAATATTCACACATGGGAAAATTGTATACATGATCACCAAACTTTGTGTTGGATTACAATTTGGTCATAAAATTTTAATTTATATCTTTTTAGTGAGTCATTCTACTATACAAACATGTGTATCTATACAAATACAATTAGAACCGTTAGATTACTACTAATTTAACTATAACCATTGATATATTTTATATGTATTGGTACACCAAAATAATCAATGGTTATAATCAAATAAAAATAAATCCAATGACTAATTTTATTTGCATAGATACAAATATTTGCACTATAGCAAGAGCCTTTTTTTTCTAGTTATTAAATTTTTATTTAGGTTTTATAAGTAGTCTTTACAATTATTTTTGATCCACAAACATTCCAATAATTCTATTTTAGTCCAAAATTTGAAGACAACACACAAATAAGTCCATATTTTCTATATTAATATAAAAATTATTGAAAAATGCCCCCAAAGCCTTGGCCTGTTGGCCAGGCTGTTGGGGGTGCTACAGTGGGTCTCTGGTTCGAGACCCACCTCCCCCCTCCCCCCTTTGGTCAAAAAAAAATTAATGAAAAACTTAAAAATTATCTTAAAGGATAAATACCTCATTTCTAAAATAATGTAAAAACATTATTTGATTAGAGAATAAAATAACTATTAGTATTTATCTTCATTTTTAAATTTTTTTAGGATAAAATATTAGTATATTATATTGTATTCAAATAATTTATAAATACAATTTTTTTATTGAAATATTTTTTAATTTTTACATATGATAAACTATATATTAATAATTAAATACTTTTATATTATATTATATTTAAATAATTTATGATTATAATTTAAGGATGATGTATGGACTTATTTGCATGTTAATTTCAAATTTTGAACTAAAATGGTAATACTAGATTGTTTATGGACTAAAAATTTTTATAAGGACTACATGTGAATCCTAAATATAAATTTAGTAACTAAAAAGATACAAATTAAAATTTTATGACCAAATTGTAATCAAATACAAAATTTAGTAACTCTCCATATAATTTACCCATTCATTCACATTTACCAATTGATGAATGCCACATAATCATTTTGTGCATGTGCCATTCATACATTGAAATATTGCTTAAATTAATATGGACACCGATGTGTGTAGCGAGTCGCAACATCGCGGTCTTGCTATACAATATAACTTTTTTCTTTACAATTCCCACTTCACCCCCAAAATTTGTCAATTTTTTGAAATTTCTATTTTTGAAATTTTAATTTTTTTAATAATTAATTCAAATGATGAAATCTAAAAATTTTAAAATGAACTGGATGAGCTCGTCATATAATGATTTAAACACCTATAACTTGTAACTAATTTACTTATTTAATTATTATTGTTATTATTACAATTATAAAAATAAATGAGAGATAAAACAGTAAAATATCACAACCAACAACACACTATGCATATCGCTAGTTGCGACATTAATCTTTATCCAATTTTTTTTTTTAACTAAAAGGGGAGGGGAGCGCCCGTGGGGTTCAAACCCTCACGGGGCTTCCTAAGGTTTTTTTTTTTTTTACCGAACATATGTAACATTCTATATGTAATCCTTTGAGTCAAATTATATATAGAAAAACTATATTTTTTTCAGTTTTGTTATCATTAGATTGGTATTGTTCATTTTAATTATTAATAATTATATATTTAGATTCAAAAAGAAATGTACAATAAATAAGAAATTAATTATGTTAATTAAATGAACATGTGATCCAAAGATGTGTATACTTCATTATTTGTTTCGATAAGTATTTGGTTCTACAATATTTATAAGGATTACATTGATGCTCAATTCTCTCTATAGAAAATGTATTAAAAAAAAAAAGGATTCAAATCTATATCAACTTTGAGTGAATTATACTTTACAGTTATATTTAAAATATATATATTAACTTCGAGTCAATTTTATTTTACCGTCAGATTTAAAATATATATATATATTGTGATATTTTATTAGTCAAATGTAAAATACTAAAAATATGTGTCATAGATTTAACAATTCGTTGCAATATTTTAGGGGTAGATAAAAATTTTTCAAAGGTTAAAAAGTTATAATTTTCTTTTGGAATGTTTGTGTTTATAATTCTTGGGTTACAGGCATAGTTGCCACTGCAAACTGAGCTCACATTTCAAAATTCTGAGAAAGCAGTGCCTTCAACCGAGCTGCAATAAAAACAGAAGGTGACATCAAACCAGATGGATCCATTGCAAAATCATGGAGAATCTGCTCATTGCAGCAACTATAAGATTTCAAGACCCGTATCAGAATTTTCCCAAAATGGTCGTCGAATATTTTCATTGCCATTCCCATAGCAGTCCAAGCAAGCTTGACAGTACTCCAAGCTCTAGCCATGGACCGTCACCTCGGACAACACTTCAAAATCTTAGCTGGCCCCATATCAGTCCTAGTCCTGATCACCAACTCCATCTCTGTTCCCCTCAATGATCGGATTCTGTGTCCCTTCCGGTGAAATCTGATGCACAAATATCCAACCCCATTCCTAATAATAGGAGTAGGCCATGTTCTGAATGTTCTGAGCATGGCTGTTTCAGCTTTGATACAGTCAAGGAGGCCCAGAATGGCTCATGCTCATCACCATCAGGATGATCAGGACGGTTCTACTAGGACTATGTCGGCCTTGTGGCTATTTCCACAGCTAGCTTTAGTTGGAATTGGAGAAGCATTTCATTATCCTGGACAAGTTGCTTTATATTACAAAGAATTTCCAGTCTCACTGCGTAGCACAGGAACTTCTATAATTACTTTTATTGTTGGGGTATCTTTCTACTTAAGCACAGCTGTGATTGCTCTTGTTCGAAGAGTTACAGATTGACTACCGGATGATATAGATGATGGGAGGATTGATAATGTGTATTGGATGATGATGGGACTAGGGGTGCTTAACTTTGTTTATTATCTAATCTGTGCCAAGTTGTATAATCATCAGAATGTTGAACAAGCAGATTCAGTTCCAGATATGATAATAACTTGATGGAGGATAAAGCAAGAATATATCCTTTTTTGTGCTTGTCTTTCCATTATTTCCTGTTGTTCTATATGCAGTGCTTGTAGACAGAGTATCATAGCACAAATTGTTGCTGCCAGTGTACCATGAAAATGAAGCCTGAACCTGCCACGACAAGCAATCTAAACATAAGTTTTTAGTTATAGACTCACCACAATTGACACATGGATTCTTAATCTTTTTGGCGGTGAAAGTCTGTTGCAGCATTTAGAAGCTCCTTGTAAAGAATCAGGAACCAGCAACTCATCAGACAAACAAAAACGGCAGAACCTGAGTTGCATGCTTTTGAGCTGTAATAGACACGTTTTGGTCTCATGAAATAGAAAGATATGGTACCAGATTTAAACAGCAAACGTCTTTTGCATGCTGTTCGCATTATTGTTGCAACCATTTGGAAAAGGGAAGTTCCATTTTCGTCCAGACTAAAAGATTAGCCCCATGGAGATGACAGAGCAATGGACTCCGAGGTTTCAGCTTCAACTAAAAGCTTCAGGTACAATGGCTATCTATTGCATTGTTAAATTGCTATCATTTCTAATAAATTTCTGAAATTCTTTTACACCTTTTTGTTACAGCTGCAAAAGGCAACAGTATATACATATTAATCTATAAAATTCAATTAAAAGCACGGCTAAAAGCTGAAACCAAAGAAACAGCTACTAAAGATGATAACTTTAAGTAGTAGTAGCATCTAACTGAAAGTCAGTTGGATGGTTTAGCATAATTCAAACCAAAGAACATTCTGTTTATTGATAATCTGATGTAAACAAAAAAGTAAAAGCTATGTACTTATGAAGAGCCAGGCATTAGCAACTCATCCTATTCGCAAAATAATCATATTACCTGAAAAGCTGCAGTAAAGGGCAATACTTTCTCCCAAGATGGTGAGAAGCAGATATCAGATTCTAGCAGCAAATGAGGACATATCCCAGTTTCCCTCTCATATTACAGTTAAATTATGTGCAGCTTGTAAAAAATTTGCAAGAAATTAAGGAACTTGCTATTGTTCCATTATAACAATCTCTAACAGCATGTTTTCAGAAAACAAGGTTGAATTCTCCAAGGTTGCAGAAATCTGAATTTCTCCAATATCCACAACAAGCGTTTTTTTTTTTCTTTCAAGTTCTATTTTTTATGTATCTTTTTTTTTCCTTTTTCATCTTACCAAATGTTCCATGACTATTAATAATTCTGTTTATATCCGTGCCAAGAGCAGACAGTTCTATAAATCACTATTTCACCAATGAAGGAAAAAAAAAAACTACTAACTACAAGCTTTATGATCTCTAACAAAAGTAGTATTGTATAAAACCATATACATCTCCAACTAAATTGCACTATTGCTGCTACTAACCTGTTGCGTATTTGGGATAAAACGTCTAAGCCGAACATCTTTCCCATTAATGCTAAGTTTCACCATATCCTTGTCCCCTAGAATTTTTGCCATTGCTGAGACAGAGTTAGCAACAACACGAGCAAACAGGGGCTCAGGTTCAACTCTCATATGGATGGATTCGACACAATTTCCAAATTTTCTATATCCAAAAAAAAAAAAACATAACAACATCAAAACATGTTTAAAAAAGAACAGTATATTATAATCAAGATTGTGTTATATACCTCACTATTAGGTCTCTGAGTTCTTCTTTTGAAATTGGATGGCCCTTAGAGAAGGTAATGAATAAGGTTCTATCAGTATCTTGCGTTGCATTATCTTCTTGGCTAGAAACAACCTTTGAGTTTATATAACAATTCTGATGTAATTGCGATTCTTTGGCCTGCATATGTTGAACTGGGTCAGCCCCACTAGCCACCTGAACTTGAAGGCCATTAGTCAATGCTTGTTGAATTTGAAACCTATGTGGAATCTGAAACCCACTAACCAATGCAGGTTTAACTTGAAATCCACTAACCAAATTCCTTGGAACTATATCGAAAAACACCCGATCACATACATCCTTCAAAAAATTTTCCATGTATAGCATACCACTTGCTCTATCAGCATATAGTTTTCCAATAGAGAAATCTTGGCTAACAAGTTTGCACATTATTGGTAATGAGATAGTTCTATCAATAGCAGAAGAACTTGTAGCAATAAACCAATCTTTGTTCAAACAATCTAAGCAAATAATTGCCTCCAAGGCTATACCTTTAAACTCTTGATCAGGCAAGAATAACATGTTGTTGATAAAATCTGTATAACCTTTTCTTTCAAGCCAATACCAAAAGGCAACAATTTTCTTGGATAAGTTAGGATCAAAACCTAAATCAATCACTAATCTTGCATAAACTTCACGATCAATATGGTGAAAACAGGCAAGTTCCTTTAAGGTAACAACACAAGCCATTATAGAGGTTTTGGGTTTTAGACGGGCTTTGGGTTCACAGAATTTGGTTTCTTGGAGATTAGGGCACAAAAGGGTATGCAAGATTTTGAGGGTTCGGAATGAAAAGGCGCGAAGGAGAATGAAATCCAAGAATAGAGATTGAAGAATGATAATGGAAGAAGATTCTGGCTTTGATTTTGAGAGAACTATATTAGGTTGAGTCTGCCTAATATAATGCTAATTGAAGGTTTTAAACCCTAATAAAACTAGAAAAGGAAAATCATTGAAAACCCTAGTTATTATTAAATCCCAAACCCTTCAATATTCCAATTTGTTAGAGATTAATTGTATGAGGATGAATTAATTAATGCAGATTATCTAGTTTTTTTTTTTTTTATTAGAATTGTTTGAGACCAATAGGGAAAATAGATGGATAAGCTTAAGCCAAACCCATGTAGTGAAATCAAATTAAACTTAAGTTGTATTAGGCATTTCGTCTGTTCAGCTTATACCTGAAATATACCATTCCAACGGCTATAATTTGCCCTCTCAAGATCAAACCTATGAGGTAAAATTCGAACTGTCCTCTGGTCGGTTCGGATCTGAAACTGGATCAGAATTTGTCCAGTCACAATTGAAATTGGAACTGATCAAATCAAATTCTCTCACATTTATCTACATTTATATTCATTAATTTCTCTTTATATTATTTTTTCAATTATTCACTCTCAATTATAATATTTTATTTATTTATTTATTTATTTATTCACTCTTTTACTCTATAATATTTTTAATTATTCATTTTGGCAAGTGGAATAAGAAAAAGTGGTAGATCACAATTTTTTTTTTCTGATAAATCACAACCAAATAATGTTGATTTAGATAATTTGAAAGATAATCATCTAACATAAGAAGAAACTTGTATGGATGAAATTGTAGCAAATGCTCCATAAGCAGAAGAAGAAAAATTGAATTCACAATTCGATATTTTTAAAGTGAATTTTAAGAGGCAACAAAATGCAGATGGTACCTATAACGTAATTTGCAATTGTGGCCATCATTACAAATTCAAAGTTGAAGGTGGTTATGGCACATTCAAAAGGTATTTGGTGAATAAGCATCTAGCACAAATTGGTGTTGAAAAGAGACAAACTCAAATTTCCAGAACGCAACATCCTTTTCTTCTTCTCAACAGAATTAGTTAGAATGATTAGAATGGAACATTTATCTTCTAATTTTGGTGGAAAAGTATACTTTGTTAATTATTATCAAAAAGCATTAAATCCATAACCAAAACGTGTGCCTAAAAACACTCTCAAACGTACTTTATTTAATTTATATAAATAAGAAAAAAGAATTATAAAAATTATTTATAAACTTTAATAGATGTGTATGCATTTGTAGTGATATTTGGAGTGATCATTGGCAAAATCATCCATAGATGAGCATTACATTTCATTGGATTGATAATGAGTGGTCATTACAAAAAGAATTATTTCATTTAGAGATTTTGATAATCTACATAAATACTGCTAATAATATTTTTAAAATGATTTAAAATATTATAGAAGAATATGGATTAGTAAAAAAAATTCAAATTTTCTTTTAATAATGCGATTACAAATACCATATCAATTAATGATCTTTAAACTTTTTGTCCTAATATTGGAGGTAAATTTTTTAATGTTAGATATGCATATCATGTTTAAATATATGTGTACAAGACAATTTAATATCTTTGGATGTGCTTTCATCTCTTATTAAAAAAGAAATTTTTCACAAGTCATGATTTATTGGGAAGGTTTTGTTAAAAAAAGGGTAAAAACCAAAAAGATTTTTCAAGATGTCCAACTCGTTAGAATTCAATTTAATTATGAATTATTAAACAAGTCATATGGATATAGAGATTTATTGTGCATATTTATTTCCAATAATGTATCACAATTAATTTATGTCGGGAAGTTTGCACTAAACTCTTAGATATTTTAAAGGTTTTTAATGATTCAACATATGTAATAAGTGGTGTTTGTTACTCTACATCAAATTTATTATTAATTGAATGCATTAATATTGTTGGTGTATTATAAGAACATGAAAATGATTTTATTTTATGAATCAATTTTACTAATGAAATTAAAATGGTTAAATCATTTAAAATTTATTCCATTAATTAATCCTACTGCATGTGTTTTTTATCCAAGATGTAAAATAGATGGCTTAAATGATTAGTTAAGTGTATCTTATGAATGTTTAGGTCTTATATAGATGATAATGAAATTGATATTGATTTAATAATTAGTAATGTTAAAATGATAGTATTAGAATTATTTAATGAATACAAAGATCATGTTAAAAATTCTACTTCTAGTTATACATTTTGTAGTTCTTCTATACATCTTGTAGTTCTTCAGCTATTTCTTCTGATTTTCCTATCAATTAAGTTCAACAGAATAAATAAAATTAATATGGGTGATTGTGTTTTGAAGTAAAGGCATAAAAAACCGCGAGCATCATCTGATTCATCTCTTAAATTCAACATTTATCTAACGACAGACAACTACTTTTGAGTTTGAAGATAGCAAAGCAAGTAAAGATTTTCCTGTTCTCAAGTGGTGGAATCGACACCAAAATATATTTCCGGTCCTTACACAAATTGCTAAACAAAATTTTCAAGTCCAGCCTCAACTGTTGCCGTTAAACAAGCATTTAGCGCAAAAAAAAATATTTTGGATGAAACTCAAATCTTCAATGGCTCCTGAATCATTAAAGACACAAACATGCATTGATAATTAGACTAAAGCTGTATTAAGAAAACAAGAAATTGACAAAGAAGAACAGGAAAATTTATGCAACTCCACAACTGAAAGGAGGAATTTTAACTCCTAACGTAGATAATAACCAAATTTAGAAAGGTAAATAGGTAAATAATTTAAAAAATATATAAGAAAACTGCGTATATTTTGATTTCTCTAAACCCCAAGAGGATATATAGGCAATTCAAATTTTGGTAAGAAAATTAAGTTAAAGACACTTAATTATTTAATTTATTGATTCAAACTCATTAATTTTTTATTTTCAACCCAACATATAAACGGTAAGTGAATTATAATTTTTTTAAAATTTAATTTTTAATTCAAATGTTATTAAAATTAATTATTAATTTAATTTTTAATGTTTTTCAACTTCAAAGTAATTTATTTACACTTTAAAGTAATTTAATTGAATGAATTATGTAATATAAATATTATTATTTTAATTTAAAATAAATTATTTAATTTTATAAAATAAAAATATTATTTACAAACATGAACTAGTAGAATTGTAAATCGGAATTGGAATCGAATCGGCTAATTCTGAACCGATCCAAAACTAAAAGTTATACCTATTTCAGTTCGGTTCTACCACAAATAGAACTGTAAATCACCAGTTCCGAACTGGAACTGGTAGTTCTTGAACCGTGGCCAGCGCCAGGTAAAACTTAAAAGAGGCTAAGCAGAAAATTTTCTCGCGAGTTCGGCTCGACCCTCCAACACTAGTTCTACCGATAGCAAATTGTTAATGTCTGCATTAACCACATTTAAAACCAGAACCAAAATGCTATAGTTTTTCTACTACACTTTTGTCACAGATGCATCAATGTCTGAAGGGGAAAATAATCCACTGTAATTCAAATGCTTATCGTTACTGGAATAAATTTAAAAAAAAAAAAAACATATGGTGCATTTTATTATGTGATTGGTAAATTTAGGTCTTAGCATTGTCAGTTACAAAAGAATGATTAGCTGAAATATTATTTCGATTGGAAGATATCAGGACTATACATGTCAGTATACATTGTACATTCCAAGTTTCGCTGAAATCCTGTCTCCTCAGTTAGAAGTGGAAGATGGGTCGTTGATGTTGGTAAATTTTGTACAGTCATAAGGACCAATCCCTTGGTTGTTTTTTCGCCTTACCTGAAAAGCAGATGAATCTTAATCAGATGTAACGTAACAAAGATTTGCCTGAGGCTTTTGTTATTCGCTAAATATAAATGAGACAATTAGTGGACAAGCCCTTTGCCCTTGCACTCCTTTCCTTCCCAAAATAGCAATATACTCTGCTATAAGTGCGGACTCACCATAGCAAGACGCATTCGATCAAGAAACCAATGATATTCAGTATAAGTAGGTATAAGTAGCAGCAAAAATATATAATGAAAAATAGCATGCATTGGCTTATAAAAGTGACCGTCTAGGGTATAGGACTTCACCGGAGACCAAGGACTAGGCTCAGGTAGAGGCTTGTCTGGAGGTGAATTTTGAACAGCACCACCTTTTCTGGCTAGGATTTCCTGCAGAAAACTTTGGATTAGATAGTCAGATCCTTTTTATTTTAAAACTAATCTACTAAGGTATAAAATGAAGTACCTCTCCAGCAGCTTCAAAAGCAGCTAACCATTCATCTGAAAAAGGAACAGCATGTGATGGAGGCCT
Source organism: Mallotus repandus (assembly GCA_949671775.1). NCBI lineage: Eukaryota > Viridiplantae > Streptophyta > Magnoliopsida > Malpighiales > Euphorbiaceae > Mallotus > Mallotus repandus. Next base: position 23,037 of record CATIWM010196337.1, read on the forward strand.
TATGACAAGTGCATCTTGCTTCTTGTCGTTCACTGATTTCTTTCTGCTAGGACACAAGTTCAGACTACTTTCAGAATACACATTTTACGAGTTCAAATAAGTATACAGGATGTATATGCTTATCCAGATCTTAAAGAATTGACAAAAGGGAAATATGGACCGTGCACTTATGCAAAGAAGACTTAGGTTTGGATATTTACAGTGAGATTGTTGCATCCTCCACTTCTTTGCAGTACGCAGCACTGTCCAACCCATCTTTCAGTTCACTGTTGCTATCATCATTGTTTTGTTGGATGTTAATTTCAGCTTCTGCTGGCAAAACATCACTGTCTGGTAAATCTTCTTGTAAATCCAGCTTGGTACTCCTACTTGATGTCTCATTGGTTTTTTCATTCAATGAACAAATAGGCTTGGGGTCAAATATTTTTGCATCCAATGGAATCTGTTCTCCTTTTGCCTTGGGCGATGACCCAAAATTCAAAGGACAAGTTTGATTGTCAAGCTCATAAGCACTCCTGCACTCACTGTTCATATCACACGTAATATTTTCAACTGATGGCTCCATGAATAGGGGCTCGGCATTTTTATCCATGTTAAAGCCAACATCTTTCATGGGGGGACAGAGATCAGTACTTTTTGATTCACTTGGACAAGCAGTGAATTGCTCTAAAACAACACCTGAAACATTCTCATGAGTACCTTTCTCCTGCAATCCAACAGAAGTACCCATAGGCAGCAAGTTATCATTCAAACACAACCCATGGTTTTGAAGCTCAGGGTGTTCTCTTCTGACATTGTCAACTATCAATGAAGACTTCACATTACTGTTGTAGTCAGCTAAGAAGCTCTCATCTAAGGACTGCTCTACTGCGTCTTCCAAAATTGTTTCTTTAATCACATCACCAACTCCAGTAAGTTCACTTTTCACAATTTCAAATTGGTGTGGACTATAAGGAATTTCAGATCCATTTCCACCATTTGCACTGTCATCCTCAAAGGGTCTGCTTTTGTCAATTATGAGGTCATCACATACCTCTTGACCCTGATTCTCCTGTTGAGCTTTATCACAACAAAAATTCATCAGCTTAGCTTGCTCTGCAGTCTGTTCTTTCACCTCATGCATACTAGTGGAGCAACCATTATGCATTATGTCAGTGCCCCTTTCACTACAACAATCATCATTCTCCGGCTTGGAATCAGAGAAGGAAATGAAACTTTTGTCATACTGTTTATCTATTGCACCTTCACTCTCACTTCCATTGGTCATTCCAGAAGCAACCTTAACTTGCAGGATGGGGCTAATTTGGGATGCCGAACGAGGATTGTCAAGCAAGCTTTCACTTGAATGTCCCCCATTTGGACAAAGATTATACATCTCAACATTATCAGTGATGACTGCCCAAGTCGTATGGTTTTTTTCTATACTTTCCAATGCCAAAGTGTTAGCTACATGCCTGAAATTCTCATCCACTGGCTCAGGATCTAGAGGAGTTAATGGAGCATTTTCCACATGTAGGTAATCTACCTTTCCAGTTTCATTAAAACCACAAGTTTGATTAACAGGTGGAATTGAACAACGAACATCAGAGCATCTCAATCCACCTCTACAATCACTGGTTCTTAATTCATCAGGCTTGACACTCTGAAGGTTATTTTTCCCCTGGAACTCCTCAGAACATTTTCCATGTGTGAAAAAACCAGTAGAATGTGGTCTGCATGTATCCTGAGAAACTTGTTCAGTTACAGTACAGTGATTTGGAAGCTCAGCTTGTTCTGCAGATTTCACACTTGCGTTGTCAATAATCATCAAGTTTGAATTATCCAATGCTGAATCACTCAAAGAAGTCTTGCTACTTTCAACCAACAGATTACCCTCTACAGACAGCATTTGTGCACCTACTGCATGCGATCCCCTACTTAAGTCAGCTCCAATAGTGACATCTTTTGTAGTCTCTTGGACTTCCAGAAGTACGTCTGCAGTGGTTGAACTATCATATTCGCTGAGCTTTTTAGAAAGTCTAATCTCCTCCAACAAAGTACCTTTCAGCCTATGGCTCTCCCCATTAGATATTGGAACAACTATGCAGGTGTCGGGCTTCATCAGCTCAGCTTGCTGGGAAGTCCACTTTTTCTTTTCAAGCACACCACCTAACTGATCTTCATGCACTTCTAAAGCAACCTCATACTCACATTTGTCAACTTCTGAAAACTGAGACTCTGAACAGGCACCAAGGTTTTTCATATAGGGATTGCACTCTTCCAGTCGTTCATTGACAATCATATCCTTTGATTCGGAAGGAACATCAACTTCCACCGGGAGGCTAAGAGTGGATGTAAAATGGGGATAGTCTAAACCAGCACCAGAGGAGTCTTTACTTTTGAGGCAAACATCGTCAGCACTCCGGAGACCATCTTTATTCAGTTCTTCACATGAACCACTTTGTAAGGGCAGCTTACTCTTGTTGCTCTGTGATTCTCTACTCTCGCAAGAGCTCATCTCAAATTTACATGGTGCTGCATAATCTATTGGTTGTTGAGCAACATACTCACAAATGTTTTGCAGCTGATTAATATGATTTATTGTATCAGAAGTCTTTGAGTTAGGTTGCGGCTGCAGCGTCACCTTCTGCATAATATTCAACTTTGAGTTGAATTTGATCGTTTCAGTTGAGGAAGCATTTTCAATAGATGTCATAGACTGTACCATATTTGGGGTTGCAAGTGAATTCCCATATGGTCGTGGAGGCCTTTGGTGAATAGAATTTAAGGTAGCAGCTTTGCTAAAGTTAGGAATATTAGACTTAGCAAGATTGCAGGGTTGACTACTTCTCTGTAACAGGCTATGGGAACCAGAAGGTTTTGACTGCAAAGAAATTTTGAGCAAATGAGAAAGAAGGGTTTTAAAAGGACATCTGATAGAAACTTCTGAAGCAATAAAAAACATCTCTATTCGATGCATTAAAACATGTAATTCCTAATTTTTTATATTATAAAACTGCATCATTCAAATCAGCACACCTGACCAAAGAATCCCAGTGATGGTGATGGCATTCGCAAGCCTGAAGGTTTTGCAGTTTGAGGTTGTGTAGGTCCCATAGGATAACAACCATTTTGGGAGAAAGAGACTGCATTATCTCTGGTATTGTTAACGTGGCCATTTGCTGGACAAGTCTCTGGAACTACTGAGTCTGGGATCACTTCTAAGCTATTTTTTGCTTGGCTAACCTGAGGAAGTTGTCCTCTGGATGATGAATGTAATTCGGGAACTGAGCTGACTTTTACCTTTAAAAAGATTCAATATAAAAAGCACATTTTGCATTAAATAACAAGGGAGCAGTAAACAATAATATAACCTTTCATCAGCCAGCCTAATCTAGTCCTACAAATCTCTGGTAGAATGATTTACAGTAGCTGCTAGTTTAAAGCTTCATGTTCTCACCACATTTCTTCTTGCTGGCTGAGTAGTGGATTTTGAGATCGATTTTCCAGCCGGACCAAATTTTGCATCGTTTCTGGCAGTTTTTGTATTAATTGAAGTTCCCCTTACTCCAACATTTTTCTGCACATTACCTGCAGAATACATCAATTACACATTTAAATTAATTTCATCTCATTAAACAATTAAGAACTTAAAAAAAGATCATATGTTGGATGAGCAAATCTAGCAATCCTTTGAAATCTGATATAGTCGTGCGGATTGAGAAACTAAATTTTGCAGTTAAACTAAGAACATAAAATCATAAATAATTCACAATCATATGCACAAGATCACCTGGCTGAGAAATAACATTCCGTTTTGGGTGGCCAGCACTAGTTATGGAACCTCTAGAAGATGTCGAAACAGCAGAAGGATCTTGCTTTGGAGCCAATAGTTTGGAAACTCTTGAGTCTTTGTCCACTACTTTTGTTTTTGTTGTGGTTGTGTTTGAAGGCCGTTTCAGAGTTCAAAGAAGTTAAGGTTATCATATTTTCCATTGAAATAAATAGAATAAGAAAGAAAAACTAGCCATTACGAACCTATGGCATGCATCAAACATACACTTCAGAATGAAATGAATCTAAAAGGATATGACGACGAAGCAACTGGTCTTGGACAGCCACTACGCTTAGATGCACTTCTATTAATATCATGGGCAGCAAGAACCTTTCGCTTGGCCTGAAGAGTATGTTTTGAGCAACATTATCAAATTAAACTTTATTGCAACATAATTTTTGAACACAAGTAAATAAATAAAAAAACTATAGTTCAAGCACATAATTTTCAGCAGAACGCTATAGCTCAAGCAATAATCAAAGAGACTATATAGGAATGGAATATGAAGGGTAAAAGAAATTGTAATTCATACTTGAGAATGACCAACTGCAGAAGCCGGACCACTTTTATTATGTCTAGCTGGTGAACCAAGTTTTGGCAACGTAGCAGCAACTTTTCTGCCTTGATTTGGAGTGCTTGAAGGCAGCTCCTTGAATAAATTATCATCAGCATTATCCAAATCACCAGATAATGACTCTCTGCCTTCATGTATCACGGACAACATCTCCCCATTATACTTTCCAGGATTCCCACTAAGCATTGATAACTCTAATGGATCCAAAACACCTAGCAGCAAAGCAAAAGTAGCCCCTTTCTTTAAACAACATTGGATCAAAAATTATCGAGCAGAAACAAAAAAAGAAATGTATTAATTAAAGAAAATCAAAAACCTTCTTCGGTGAAAAAAGCTCTGTCCCATGCTAAGCTTTTACGGAGATTGTAACTACCACCCTTTTTCTTCCTCTTCATCTGCTGAGGCTCAATGCTGAGTTTAGGGGCTTCTGGTTTATTGAGATTTAAATTTTCTTTATTCATAGTATCATTACAGTTACTATCATCATCACATGATGAACAGCTGGGTTTACTCGTTGAATCATCCTCTACAACAACATTATTAGGTCAATCAACAACAATTTGCACTAAAATTTTTCAAATTAGAGACCCAATCCATGAAAATGCCGATACTACAGCCGTTTAAATTCAGATCTCACAAAACAAGCAAAACAATGAACTCACCACGATCATTTCAAAAAAACACTGATGAAAATTTTTTTTAAAAAAAGGGGGATTACCATAGATGAAGCGAGTAGCAGAAGTGGATCTAGGGATTTGGAGAAGAGGGGAGCAAGAGAAGTAGGAGTTGGCGCTGCTATTGTTGCTGCTGGAGATAAAAACGTCGTCGCTTGGAGAGTGTTGTATTGTGGAGAGAAGCGAATCGTCTTCTCCTGATATCTCAATTAGAGACAGATCGGTCTCCATTTGAAGAGATGAAGAAGAAGAAGATGATGATGATGAGAGGAGATTAGTTTTCTGTAGCGAAGAAGCGAAATCTGCGAGAGAGAGTATTTTTGAATTTTGTATTCACAAGCGGGAACCAGAGAGAGTGCGTAACGAATACGATCATGTGCCGAAGCTTTTTAGCCTATCAGAAAGAATTATTCGGCCCATACCTTTTAACCCTTATCATAAAAGTAGTTAACTTCCTCTTTTAACACTTTTTTCGGTTGGTTTTGAATTTTTTCATCGAACCCAACTATATAAAAATCAAATCCAACTCAACTAAATTAAATTAAATTTTTAAATATATTAATTATTTTAATATTTTTATTAAATTATAATATTTTTAATAAATTTAAAAATAAAAAATAAAATTTTAATTTGTTCAATTGTTGTGGTTAATTGAATTTTTAAATATAAAATCAAATTCAACCAAAATTTAATTTGATTTGGCTCAGTTATATAAATAAAAAATTAAAATACAAAGACAAATAAATTAAATCGAGCCAGTTCAATTTTTTGTGCGGTTCAATCAAAAGTTTTGTACACCTCTAAATATATATGTACAAAGGGGGTAAGGAGGAGTTATTGTCCCGCCTAATTTATTAAAATTAATATATATGTATTTATTTTTTATTATAATCTCGACAAATATATATTACTGTTTCCAAAATTCAATTAATTGTTCTCTCACTTCTCATAAAATGAACCTTTTTGTATATGTAATTCTTTTATTTGAGAAAAAAAATTTAAAATTTTGCCCCTGTAAATTAAATTGTTGGTTCTGCCACTGAGTATTATGTGGTTTATAATCCCATTTTTCCAAGGCAAATTAGCTGAGGATTTTCTCACTCCTCTCACTGAGGCAGCGATCAACGAGCACAACACCAACATTAATTTTTTTTTTACCAAAGGAGGGAATTGGAGGAGGGGGACGTGGGTCTCAAGCACGAGACTCACCAAGTGTCTCTCAAATATTCCGACCATTAAATTAGGTATGTGAGATACAACACCAACGTTAATGATGTGTCCTTTTTATCATTGGAAATTTTTTTTTTTTTACAATTAATGGTATTTATTTTTGTAGAATTCAAGTCTTAAGTTGGGGAGGATTGTGTTTACTTACAGAAAATTATATTCTATTTTCATTTTTCAATTTTCAAAGAAAATGAAAATATTTATGTGGAGACCCTCAGTTTGACAGGCTCGCGACGAAGGCTCAATAATGAGCAAGTCAAAATTTTGAATGTAAGGAGACCCGAAGCCTTGTTTAAAACAAACTCGAAAGCTTAAACCTAGCCCAAAACCCCTAATCCAAGTCCAAAACACCAAATTTAAGCTCAAGCCCACTAGCCCAGGCCAAGCCTGGTGAAGAAGCGATCGCCTCTTCGTCCTGGGCTCGATGAGACAACGTCTTTTCAATGACCGACCTAACTTTGCATTAAATGCATTTTAGCCCCATTACACCCCCAAGTGGACCCACATATCTCTAGCCTGCAAATTTGTGTGTGAAAGGGTGACTTTCAAGGCAGAAATGGAGTGGAGAGGATAAGGGAAGTAATGGAAAATGATGATTTCTAGTCCTAGTGGCTTTTTTAGGAATTGAGAAAGGAAAAGAGGAAGGCTTAAATAGAGGACTTTACGGTCTGAGAGAGGAGGATAGACACTAAGAAGGGACACTAGAAACAAAGGGAAAGAAGAAGCACACCTAGAAAAAGAAAGAAAAGAAAAAGAGAGTAAAAAAGAGGGCAAAAAACAAGAGTTTAATTAAGAGAGTTCATTTTCTTGAAGGAAAGGAAGGTCCTCTTGCATTTAAAGTGCACAAACCTACAAACCAAACTCTGAGCGCTCAGTTAGGAGCATCAAACGCTAGTCATTCAATAAGAATTGCTATTTTTGAGCTTTTTAAGTTCTTATTTCTATAAAAACTTCGTTTTCTTGGTTTTAATCATTTATTTTCAAGTTTCTAGTTCATTAGATACTATATGAAGGTATGATTATGTGAAATATTGATGTATTAATGGTAAATTTAAGTTTATTTTGCATGATTTGATTTACTTAAGATTTAAGTAACCTATAAGTCGTCGAGTTCCTGGTGAAGAGAAGAGACGTTGCCCCTTTGCAAGGAGGCGATCGCTTTATAAACAGGAATCCAGGAGATGACGCCCCTTCGAAGAGGCAATCGCCTCCCCACCAGAGTTTGGTGTGAATTTGTGTTGTTTTCGGTATCTTTTTGGTTTATTTTCGGTTTTTGATACGTTTTTACTTATTTGTATCTTTAACATTGCATATGATTGTCATGATATTAGGTTTGATTGAGTAATTAGTTAATGTATAGATAAATATTCATGTCTATTTTATGCAAATTTAATTCAATTTCTTTGTAAATAAAACTACTTATTTTGGGAAAGAACTAACCTTTGTTTATTGT